>JAFIRS010005205.1:0-62802 GCA_018342105.1 Gonioctena quinquepunctata
TTACTTGTACAATTTTGACTAAAGCATGGCTTTGTTGTTTTAATTCAGTCTCGCTTCAGCCTGGGATCTCCAGATCTTCAACGGCACCCCTGTACTGATGGGGGGCCAACGCCCGACCCGGTAAAAAGGGGTCGGTAAGACGCTTAAACTAAACACTCTTTTTTTTAGAAAAACATTTGCAATTTGGTATTCAATCAAAATTATTGCAGAGATGTCGAGCAGATATTATTCAACATTCTGCGTGGTATTAGCCTGGAAAGTAGTTGTTTTCTTCTCTTCATCTACCAACTTTCAGTTTAATTTATATTAATCTGTCATGGAGAAGACTTTGGGAGTTTTTACTCTCTGTTGAATATTTCTCAGTGGCTTTCCTCTGTATAAAATATTAGAAGGGTCATAATTTCGCGGACCCGATATACCGGATTACATGCTAAAGCTAAAGTTTTTTTTTTAATTTTAATTTTGCTTGTTGACGCTTATAGAATTATTAGATGAGCTAGAGTAAGTGGATAATCTAGGTCCTATTGATATTTATACAGAATCCCCTGATGATGAAAACGATACTGGGTGTGACTCAGACGCCAGTGATGAAGATGAAGCAAATTAGAATCATTCAGAATCAAATTTGCTGACAGCCAAATGTGAATTTCGCCTACGTGATGATGATGTGCTCGACGATATGCAGGCAAATAATTAAATTTATATTACAGAAAATATTTTGGATTTATCAAAAAGAAATTTAGATTCCAGCGATGACGAGCCACTTGCCAAGTATCGACCAAAAAAATAATAAAGAAACCAAATCGGAAAAGAGAAAACCGAAAAGGAAACCAAAAGAGGATATGAAAAAACTCGTAAAAATTTCAAGATTAACACGAATTATGTCGATAAACCAATTTCAGATGAAGCAAAATCGTCTGATAATTCATTTTTTCAAGTGGTTTTTCACCGATGATTTACTAAAGCAAATGTTGGACCAAACATATGTGTATGCAGCCCAAAAATTACTTATTTGAATATGAACATGGATGAAAGTGTTTATCGGTGGCATGTTATTAACGAGATATGCCAAATATCCCAACAAAAAGATATATTGGTCCGGACAGGAAGAAGTCCCTAATATATTCGAGTATAATATGCGTCTAAATCGATTTGAACAGATTTTACGACACTTTCATTTGAACGATAATATCAATATAGACAAGAACGACCGGCTATAAGAACTGAGGCCAAAGGGAAATATAAGAATTGTTTGTAGGAAGTATTCGATGCTCACAGTGGAGTAAAATAGGTTTGGAAGTGGAAGGAAATAACTTGGGTTTTGATTTTTGCGCGGTTAGGTAAGACATATTTCGAACACAAATGTGTTCATCTTCAGTGGTAAAACACAAAACAGAAGAAAAACGGCAAGACATGAAGATGCTGAAGTTCTGCAAATAACAGTTTGTAAGAAATAAAAATTATTTACACCTTGACACGAAGAAAAACCTTAATAAGAAGAGACATGGATTCTTTTGAATCTGGGCCAGGAGCCCCAAAAATTGCTAACTAAGTACATAGTAATGGAAATAGAGACACTTTTTATGCAATGGCGTTGTTTTTTCATTAGAAACAAACCATTTCATTGTGACGAATTGAAACTAAAAAGGAAACCAAGGCGCTATCTCCCGGGCAACGGAAGAAGATAGGGATGGCAAGAAAAAGTAAACTTTGTGAATAGAGGTGTAGAGGGATGTTAGGAGTATGCAGGTGTAGCTTCGTAAATATAGGTGGCAATAGTATGCATATAGAATTTGAATTTGGAATAAAGTTTTTTATAATGAGTACAGCAGTGGTATGAAGTAATTATTCGAATTCAAACGATTTGAGGAATGGAAAACAATCGAAAAGTATTTGTTCGTTTGAAGATAAAAAGTTAGGATCTTGAATAGTGTTATTGATGTGAAAAATTTCGCCAATATCAAGTAAGGTGCATTTGTTCACAACATGTAGGATTTGGACATGTTGTGGTACAAATACATGTCGATTGTTGATAATATGATTAGCGAAAGAACTATTGGTATTTAATGGGAAAGAGAGGTCACGATTTTTATGTTTTTCAATTATCTTGAGATGTTTTTTAGTCCTAGTTTTGAAGGGCCTGCCAGTCTGACCTACGTATACAGCCGTGCAGCTAGGTGAAGAACAAGTGATTTTGTAGGTATACTCCTGATTTATCAGAAATGTCAATTTGGTCCATATTATTATTAACTAGACTTTTGCCAATGGAGTTAAGATTTGGGGAAGTGATGCGAAGAAATATTTTTTTTATGTTCAATGATACTTTGCCTACATATGGTATGGACATTGTCTAAAGATACATTAGACAATGGTATGGATCCAAAACGTAGGGGGGAAGATATATGACGTAAGTTTCTGTTGAGGTAAGTGTTGACATGACGTTGGTATATTTTATTGATAATATGATTTGGATAATGATTGTTGAGATCAATTTGTCTGATAGTTAGTAGTTCTTTATTGAAATTGGTAATATTCATGGGTACAGAAAAAAATCCAGGAAATTATGGATCAAAAGCAGCGAATTTATGTATGTCTGGATGGAACAAGTGGAAAGGAATTATATTGTCTGTATGAAAGGTTATCACATTATTGATTGATCTGAGAAAGGAGTGGAATCATCTTTTTTTTTCCATTGTGAAAGTGAAAGAGTGGAGGGAGTTCAGAAATGTATGAAAGTAATCAAGTTCAGATTCATTCCCATTAAATTAAATAATACAAGTGTGTCATCTAAATATCTAAAATAAAACAGTTCTTTCTGCTTGGAGTTGGAGAAGTTGAATAATTTCCTCTCAAGGTCATAGGGAAATAATTCAGCCATTAGATTTGGGAGGTATATGAATATTGTTTATTTTGTTAGTGAGATCTCGTGTGTTCTTGATGGAGAATGGGTTATGGAAATCTATGAGGTCTTTTAATGAGCTATTTTACCAACGAGAAATTTCAGAAGTGGGAGAATCGGTATAAGAGACTACTGATCTGATGGAGATGTCAGGTTTGTGAATTTTGAGTAAACCATAGAGTGAAGAGATATGACAATTCATGGGTAATAAATTTCTGATGTTAGATTGGTGATGAATGATAGTGTCTGAAAATGTATCTGGGATGGATTTGGTGTAGGTAATGAATGTATTGGTGAGGTTGTGATTAATCGTGGAGAAACTTTCTGAGGGAAGGAATGTCATGACTTTGTTTATGTAGGTATCATGTTTGAGAATGACCAAACAATTGCCTTTGTCTGCTTTCGTCATGGTAAGGTTATGTAAAGAAATTTTATCTTTGATATTTTTTAGGGTCGTTCCGTCGTTTTTTGTATGTGGACCTTTTTTTAAAACAGAGCGGTATCGGAGATGTTCGCTGAGGGCTGTAGGAATTTGGCTACGTAGGGAGCTTTTGTCAGAAAAATTGCTATGTTCTATTACTTTTTCACATTCAATAGCTAACAGATTAATGTTATTTTTGTTATGGAAGTAATCAATATTGAATTTGAGGCCGGAATTCAGGAGGGATATTTCAAGGTAGCTGAATTCTACGTTAGACAAATCAAGAACTCTGGGGTGGAAATTATGATCAGAAAATGCATTTGGTGAAGATTGGTCTGGAGGGGGTCTTGGAGTTGGGATGAGCCTATTGAGCTTGGATATAAGTTTCATGTGTTTCTTACCATCTATATCCACTACCACATACCTGAGAGTCCCATTCCGAACTGTGTAATTAATTGGCGAGTTTCAAGTGAAGCCATTTGAGTCTGTGATTGATGGTATTAGGCTTATTGTATAGAAATTCAATTTCTTCTTTGATCCATGTTCTTTGGGATGCAGCTGAGGCCTTATGTGCCGAACTGTTGGGGACGTTGGTGTATAAGGAGACATAGTTGGGTATTACCTTGTGTCTCAAGCATTCCTTTTGAACCAAATGTCTACGGAACATGTTTTGAAGTCTGTAAAAGATAAAAATTACTTACAACGATACGAAGAAATTGCTTCCAAAAATTGAGCCTTATGTAAAAGCTCCAGCTACATGACATCAGTTGATATACAGGGTGATTCAGAAGTACGTTGACAAACTTCAGGAGGTGATACCTCACAATATTCTAATATGAATTGTCCAAATAAATATATGCCCGGAAACGCTTCGTTTCCAAGATACAGGATGTTAAAATTTTATTTCTATTTTCGTTTTTTTTAATAACTTTCGAAATACTGACCTTAATTGAACGAAAATTGTTATAGGAGGTTTTTCAAGGTGTCAAATTCGAACCTGATGTTATAATTGCTCTCACTCGTAGGGTGCGCCACCTACACGTCTTCCTCTTTTTTGAAGATTCATAACTTTTTTTAGCGTACTTCTAGCACATTTTTCAGTGAAAAAATCAATTCCTCCATCATACCTACGTAAAGAAGCTATAAGTCGCTATAAGCAACAATTTTCTAGATATTTGGACTTGAAAATGTCAAGTCGATTATTTGATAATCGATGCGTGTTGAAGTTATTAGGTACCATTATATGCATTTCTCACAAGAATGCTTGGGAAATTAATTTGACGTTTAAGTTAGTAGTTTTGGTTTTTTGTAGGGGGCGCCACCAATTCTATTCATTTTTACTCGTTTGAAATAGTTATGTTTATATCAAGGATGCAAAATCGGTATTTGTTTCAATAAAATTTGCAAAATATGTCAAAATTTCATTTCAAGAAATTTTGAATATGTAGAATAAAATAAAATAAATGAAACTAAATTGTATTCAAATAAATTGTTCAAAGTGTCCGCCTTCAGCGAAAATACAGGCCTTCAGTCTTCTAGTCTTTGAATCTCGTACACGCTCAAAAATTATTGGTGTGTTTTTTATTGATTCTTAGATTTTCCTCGTTCGCTACTGGAGTTTCATGAACTAGTGACTTCAAATGCCCCCCAAAATAAAAATCTAGCGGGTTCAGATCTGGGGACCTTGGTGCCCATGCCTAGTTAGATTCTTCTACACCCCTACCGATCCACCGATTTGGATAGATAGTTTTAAGGAATTCCCTGGATACAAGGCTGAAATGGGCCGGAGCCCCATCATGAATAAACCACATGCGGATACGAATTTCTAATGGTACATTCTGAAGTAGCCCAGGCAATTCATTTTCTAAAAAGTCTCTGTAAGTTGCGCCATTCAGTCGGAACGAAAGAAAGAAAGGATCTTTCAAGTAATTATCAATTATTGCCGCCCAAACATTTACAGAAAATTGATACTGATAATGTCCTTCACTAACTGCGTGCAGGTTTCAGAGCCCAAACATGGTTGTTATGGAAGTTTGTGATAGCATTTCGGGAGAAGTTTGCCTCGTCCGTGAAGAGTACATATCTTGAAAATTGAGGATTTCCATCCCATTTTCTCAAAAACAACTGACACATAGTAATTCGTTGGGAAAAGTCTCGTGGCAAAAGAGCTTGTACCCTTTGAATATGGTATGGATAAAATTGTTGGGATCTAGGGACCTTGGGGCCCACGCCTGGTTTGGTTCTTCTACACCCCTACCGATCCACCGATTTGGATAGACAGTTTTAAGGAATTCCCTGGCTACAACGCTAAAATGGGCCGGAGCACCATCATGCATAAACCACATGCGAATAGGAATTTCTAATGGTACATTCTGAAGTAGTCCCAGCAATTCATTTTCTAAAAAGTCTCTGTAAGTTGCGCTATTCAGTCGGAACGGAAGAAGGAAAGGACCTATCAAGTTATTATCAATTATGGCCGCCCATACATTTACAGAAAATGGATACTGTTGATGTCTTTCACTAACTGCATGCGGATTTTCCAGAGCCCAAACATGGTTGTTATGAAAGTTTGTGATAGCATTTCGGGAGAAGTTTGCCTCGTCCGTGAAGGGTACATATCTGAAAAATTGAGGATTTCCAGCCAATTTTCTCAAAAAACACTGACACATAGTAATGCGTCGGGAAAAGTCTCGTGGCAAAAGAGCTTGTACCCTTTGAATATGGCATGGATAAAATTATTGATGTATTATTCCCCAAACTGTGGACTGAGTGGAATTGAGAGCTTCTGCAATTATTCTTGTACTTGTTTCTGGATTCTCTTCGAGAGCGTTCAAAACAGCTTCTCCCAATCCTGGGGTTCGGACTGCTCGTCGTCTTTCAATAATATCAGCTGCCCTCTTGAAGCTACCTGTTTCTGCCAAACGACGGACGGTGGAGACTGGTAAATGTTGGAGCTGAAGGCAGTACTCGATTAGAAAATCTCTCCTGGTAAATACGTCTTGCTACGCGCGCATTGCCATCCGCAAGGCCATAAACGAAATGCATATCGTCAAATGAAGGCATTATTTTAAAATAATCCATTTTTTCATATTTAATGTTTCAAAACTTACAGAAACTTCAACAAAACAACAAAACGTTCAACTGTCACATAATATGTAATTACCAAAACTACTTACTTAAACATCAAATTCATTTCCTAAGCATCCTTGTGAAAAATGCAAAATAATGGTACTAACTAGTAGATGTGCAGCACTGATTCCGGCGCAAAATCGTCCGTTTTCCCATGCTAATTCCCATAAGGATTTCTAAGGTCCAAGCTGTTAATTTTTGTCCAAAATCTCCCAGCGTGTTCGCGTCAAGCGCTTGCAGGTGTTCGGATCAATCGCGCCGCGTGGAAGGGTCACGCACCGCCGACCCCCGGTACCTGTTGCATTATGTGCTCTATTTATCGATAACGCACATTGAAATAAAATTCATATTTGCATGTCGATAGGATGAGTGTTAATTATAATAATATTCATGGATGATTAGCATATGGATTCGGTATATTGATTCTCCAGTATTTGACGCAAAGTATATGAATTTGTTCTCAAGCACTCCTCGATTGTAGGAATTAGATTGGTGGGATTCTGCAACAGCTTATCAATAGTAATATGACGATTGTTGATTGGCGAATGGATTTGATATTTGTCCGCAAGAATAATATAAGTAGGTTCGGGCTTTTCATGATTAGGAGAATCACATTGAAACATAATAATGATACTTTTATTGATTGTAGGTTCCAGTTCATGGTATTCATTGATATTTGTGATCTGAATAGATATATATGCATATGTTTGAGCATTACTCGATTGGGAAAATTGGGATAATGGTTAAATATAATAATATGCATGGCTGATTGCATATGGATTCGGTATATTGTATTCTCAGTATTTGACACAAAGTATATGAATTTGATCTCAACCTCCTCGAAGTGGAGATATTGAAGTAGTGCTTAATGATGTTGCTATTATTATTGCCGGATGATGTATCGTTCGGTTCGATAAAAAAATATGAAGTTGATATGGGCATTTTCGATTTAGGAATTAGTCGGGTGGGATTCAGCTGAAGCTTCATTAATGGTAGTGCGATGATTATTGACTGGTGTATGGTTTCGGTTTATTCAACACAAAGCATATGTAGTTGGTTTGGACATTTATCGAACGATTGAAGGAATCAGTAATGGTGCTATCATTGATTGTTGATTGATGTTTTGATTCGGTTTATTCAGTACTCGACTCAAAATATATGGAGTTTTTTGGACATGACTCGAGTGAATGTAGGAGTTAAAGTGATCGGATAAAGTTTAGTAATGGTAATATCATTGATTGTTTGTCGTGTGTATTCTCCGATATCAGACATAGGAAATATATTGAATTGGGTTGATATTTCACGAATGATTGGAGGAATGAGACTGAGGTATTTGAAATGAATATGCATCCGCGCTCGGAGACTAAAATTGTTGGAGTTCAATAGTTGATCGGAGGTATACGGGGTGAGGAAATACATGATGACATCAAAATAAAATACAGAGACGACTTATAATCATTATTGACTGTCGATGGAAAAGATTAGCTGAAAGATGATTATGATAATAGTCACTACCGATTAGTGTACGGACTCAGTACATTGTTTTCTTCGGAATTTGACTCAAAGCATATGTGATGGCTTGAACATTCATCGAACGATTGGATGAATCAAATTGATGCTTAATAATGATGCAATTATTGATTATTGATTGATATATGCACTCAGTACTTGTCACAAAATTATTAAAATTGCTTAGACATGACTAGAGCGCTTGTAGGAGTTGAAGTGATCAGAAGAAGATTAGTTATGGTAATATTATTGATTGCTGGTTGATGTAAAGATTTGGTTCACAATATTCTAGATATTTGTCATATTGAAAAATATCGAATTGGTTTGGAGCATTCAATGATTGGAGGAATAAGAGTGATAATTCGAAATGGATATGATGGTATTCGATAGTTGATTGCTGCTCAAAGTAAAACATGAGAACGCGTAGTTCGGAAATGTATATCATAGATTTTCAAATATATTTTCACGGATATGATAAGGACCTGGGGTCGTATATAATCGTGGTTGGTGTGAGAGCGCATTGAGACTGTAATAGTGGACTATGATGTTATGTGCGAATATTTTTCGAAGTATGAGTGTTACATACAGAATACCGCTATATATTCATTAATGTTATTCTTCCTTATGGGCAGTCGGCGGGTTTTCCTTGACCAGCAGTGATACCTGTCACCTGATTCAGTTTATTAGAGCTTTTTATGGTAGTTCAATTTCATTATTGACAATATATAATGATTATCTAAGTTAGGGTGACAGAAAAGGAAAAGGATGTCAATATAAATAAAGTCGAGTTTTCTACAATTCTTAATTGAGATCATCCAAAAAATATATTGACGACATTGCAGTCAGCAACAGGCAATTTCGTGAGATGATAATTCTATATTTTCCAGAATATTCCTTTACATATGTATCTGAAAAACGCATACTGGGAGGATGGATTGATAGAGCTCTCAATCTACAATAGTGGATGGAATATAACATTTGTGAATGATTTTCATGGAATCCATGGATCAATCTTTAACTAGCTTGGTATTTGTGAATGATATACAGAGTTCACTCGCAGGTGGATCAATAATAAAAAGTTATATACATGTGAATAATCAAATGACATGCATATTTTCAATAGTACTAATGACATTGAAATGGTCTGTAACTGACTAAAAAGTGAATAGTATAACGCAGGTTCCTAGAAGTGTGTGTGCATTCGATAGATATACTATGAAAGAATTAGGTGTATGTGATTCATATCGCTACGGTAAGCTATGATTGGTAATATATGCTTGCATGCTCTCGAAATATCTGATTCTCATTTGTTATTCTGACATATAGAAAGGAGAACGATTGAAACATCGAAAACATAAGTTTGCACTTTTGGAGAAGTTTTTGAGTTTTGCAACAATGAAGTGGGGTTGTACCAATAAATGAAGTGATAACTTGGAATAGCATAATGTTAACATGAATGGATGATTCAACGGAAGTGGTAGAACTCGGCAATGGTGACTAGAGCAAAATATTTTAAATTCTTTGCAAAGATTGATGCGGAATAAACAGTTTATGAATATAAATACTAATATTGCTGTGAACAAATTTCCGATGGTGATTATAGGACATTGAAATAGGATGTAGTCAACAAAGGAAATGAGTTAGAGTAGAACTATACTCGCTGTACATATAATGAAAATTATGAAAATTTGCTGCAGATAGTTACCATGAACATGTATGTAGGATGTTTTCATGCTCTCAAGATACCCGATTGGGAGGAAAGAATTATACCCTAGCACACAATACTTCACAGCTTTCGATTGTAAAAATGGTGATATTATTATGGAAATAATGTAACTATTATCATAAGAGAATCCGTAAATAAATCAATTGCTTCTAATAGAAAAATGCTAACATGGAAGGTGATTCAATGGAAGTAGTAGAACTCTGGCATTAGATCATATTGAATGACATTGATAATATATATTCAATACTCATTCGCCTCATAGAAAAATGTAATATGGAAGGAGATTCAATGTAGTAGAACTCAGGTATAGCATATATTAAAGGACATTGGAAAATATATATATATATATATATATATATATATATATGTTCATCACCCATTCTCCTTTCCTCCTCACACCAAAATAATGGTTTCTTACAAGAAATGAGAAAAAGAGAAAAATTTTAATCTCTAGTGTCATCCTGGCCTAGAATACTTATTTTAACATGTATGTTATGTAAACCTATACAATTTTCTTTGATCATGAGATGTTTTGAGGTCTTTTTGACTTCTTGTACACCTAAGGAATACGCACTGATGATTACCTAACGGTCGAAAGCGCTTTGCTACAATTAATAAATTATTTTATGCATGAAATACAATTTTCTTTCATCGATTATATACGATATATACATACTGCTGCCCACCTATATAGATTCATATTGTGAATATGTTTATCATCGAATACAGTATATGGCCCTTTTCAGGATGAATTATATCCTTTTCAGATGGCAATAATAGATTTTACATATTCATTCAAAGATCTATGATTCTCTTAGACTTGCAGATGTATTACATCTAGAGTTTTCCACTCTAGATTGCATTATTTCAGGGTTTTAGAGCTCATTGAGGAAATGATTCGATGAAATGGCATTGGTAGTGATAAAAACGTTCGTTATGGAAAAACACGCAGTCAGTTGGTGACAAATATAATATTTAACGAATGATAACGGACCGGTCGCTTGATTATTATATTGCTTCCATACATGTAAATGAAGTGAGAACAACGAATAGTTGCGTTTTTGGTATTTGAGGTTTGTTGATCGAGCATTTCACTGAGGTTTGTTGAGAATTGATATTGTAATATCTGCTTCAGATCCTTCAGCGAACTATGATTGAAAATAATCTACGTGATTGAACGCTTGTCGAGTATTGCAGAATTCATTCAGAGACACTTTGGTGTTTGGTAGAGCACATATGGAAAATTATACATCGAAAAAACATTCCCAAGCCAATCTCGATCATAAAATTACACACATCTCAATTATCAATATTATATCGTTCCATAATATATGCATAGGATCAATGGGATTATCAGAATGTGAATCAACCAGATCATTCACAAATCTACAATGTTGTAGAATCAAACATTCAATGATTAATTCGTTTCTTATGGGAATAAATAATTTGTAAGTTTTTTTTTTTAAATAGCTGCTATAATATGCTACGTAATATGATACATTAATGCAATATCACCACACATCAACCTCTAGCAATTGGTGGTATTTCCTCATCCACAGAAAATAGTGATAGGAACCAAAGGATGAATTAGATTCAGAAAAGACAATGTCATTAGAACTGATAACTAACGTGCTATGATACTGACGAACAGCGTTGAGGATTGATTCTCACAATTCTCAGTGAAACTAGATACCTGTCTGCTCGTTCAGTTCGAAATGTTACAAGAATTGGAATAGGTTATATCAAAAGTTGTTTGTCTTCCCTAATTCCAACGGAGAAATGGTGTTAGTACAAATCAAGTTTACTGTTGCTAGAATTAATATTAGTGATGCATTAGTCATTGAAATTGATTAAATAGATTAGAAAAGGGTGTTTCAACCCTAGTTGATAACCTTGTTCATATGAAACAATAATGTTGGAAATGCATTTTTACAAAGATTGAAACATACCAAAATTAGAATTCAGATTGTGGATTGTGTGCGGGGCGATGACATCATGCATTCACTGATATCATCCTCAAACTAGTTTTCAATAACACTTTCCATACTCAATGGTGAAGTAAAAGCCAAAAATGTCATCCATTATTCTCTATAGAAGCCATTTGACATATCGATATAGATATGGGAAACCTTCCTCATGGTGATGATATACCGAGATCACTTGTCAAAGTCATATTCGATGACTTTTGAATTACTAACATGTTTGAGGTATGTTTCGATGGTTGGAAGTGATATTCAAATGGGTTTTCAGCAATATATGATAGAAAATTCAATATCAGTGAAAATCTAGCTTTATAGTTGAGAGTTGAGCGTTTGATAGATGTACGATAACCTGTATAGTAATATATGTTTGTATTTGATAGTTTACGAAAATTAAATTACGTTCAAGAACATTTTCAATTTCGTTTGCCATTTGTTGATCGATTCATCAAATCTATATTGAATATTATGCCTCGATTCTTTCTCACCACCAGAGAAACTCCAATCAGTGAGGAATATTCGTGAGGTGGCATGACTGCGATGGAACTCCTCTGGACAGAGAAAAATAACGATTGTAGAAGTACATGCATAATTTTTCGTTAGTTTAGCTATCTATATACCTACGATAACATATATGTCTATTTTTGTGGTATATGAATGGTTTTCTTGACAGATATATTCCCTGTATGCATTCATTTAAATTTCATGGTGAACTTCCAAATAGTGGATGTACTGAATTACCCGCTGTAAATGAGAAGACTGTTATGCTTAGGCCATTGAGTGAACCTCATTGTTTACGAGAATAATAAAACTGTTGTGGGGTTGATTTGACAATATATAAACATCACCATTAACAAGTTGGAAAAAGATATTAGTTCACATACTTTTGCGTTTTTTTTCCATACAGCAATGGAATATACAATTATAAAAATATAAATAAAATTTCTTATGAATGTACTGAAACATGAGCCGGATGGGATATAAACGTAATTGTGTACTAGTAAAAATAATATGAGTCTTTTCATCCAAAACCTTCATCAGTTCAGAATCTATACAGCCAGACTCTATTCAGATTTATGATTTTTGGGTTTGGGAAAAATACTCATGGAGCGGTATTGAACTAACTCACGATCAGCGCATGGATAAATATGGAATGGTATAAGAACTCACGTGGAATATGGAAACATACTTGAATTATGTATGTATATTCATAGGGAGAACTGTCGAATATAGATCGATATTACTGATGTGATATATCACCCAATTGAGCTTCGTAGATTCTCAGCATGTTGGGGTTTTTTAACTCAATGAATTTGAATATATGTTTACTCATTCAGCTCAAATATTTACAGAAGAAAGAACAAATGTGAAAAAATAGGGTTTCTTTTTAACGACTGAAAATGATAAAAAGAACTTCAAGTTTTGCCACTATTGTTGGAATACATATTACTGATGCGTTACTCAATTAAAATAATTATATAGATAAAACAAAATCATCCCTGAACAGAGTGTTTCAAATATTATCGTTTACGTAAACAATAATAGATATAGATGCGGTGGAATGCAATTCACTGATGTAAAACATGAAAATTATAATTCGGCATTGGAGACGTATGCAAGGATGAGAATAGGATGCTAATTTTTATTTGAAAAACATTTTTTCCCTAACAATGATGATGTAGAAAGGCAGCCATTTTCCAAATATCAATATATTTCCCATGAAAAGTAATTTTACCGGAATATCGATATACATATTTCACTTGAATCTCACATCATATACAATTTCTTATTCAAACCTTATGAGGTACATGCAAATTGAGAATATTATAGAATGATACTCATTGTTTAGGAGAATAATATGATTATTGTGGGCAGTATATTCGATAATATATAAACATATCACTTTGGTATAAATATTATTTTACCCACCTCTATAGTTTTCCTATCTATCATTGAAAACCTTATGAATATCTTTTTAACATTTATGAAGGCTCGTGAATGTGTTACAACGAATATAATTATAAAAAAAAAATGTATTATGAATGTACTGAACCCTAGGCCAAATGAGATCTTAACAAAATCGTACTGATTGAAAGTAATATGGAGTCTCCTCATTCAAAAACCCTTTCCCAATGTGATAAACACTCTATGAGGTTGCAGCACTCAGTTCAAATGATCTCTATAGCCATGAATTTGGGGTTTAAAATACACATCAAGAGCAGATCGGACAATTATACCATTAAATCTATGTTGCATGAACAGGGGTTATTTCGAGAAAGAGTTTTTCTAGGGAATATACATGTATTCATTGCAATATTGGAGGCATCCATGATTATATGCTACTGGATGCCCAATCAGAAAGCAGTATCTAATGGAACTGGATCTCCCTCAATCTTATCCATTTTCAATCGCAACCCTATTCTTAATATTCAAGATATAAATATATCATCATTACATGTCCACATTGATTAATACTAGAGGAAAAAAAAGAAGTTATTGGAAAGATATTTAAAAGATCCAAAGTAAAAATTTGTCGACTACATTTATTTTTAAAATACATCAATGGCTTTTTAGATCAGAAAAATGATAAAAAAATATGAATTTGATGTTGATGATCTCATTTAATGGGATGATGGGTGGGGGTTGAATTTTTTCCCATGAGGGGGAAATTTTCATTCTCCGTCATTCCTTACTATTTTGATTGTTTACATATCAATATTGATTTTCTCTTCTTACTCACAAAAAAGGTTATGAAAATATTTTTTCTGAAAAATTTGGGGGAAATATTACGAAGGTGTATCATAACCAAATATGTTTCATTAAATTATTGCTTTGAGGACCCTTAGTCCACATTAAAGGTAAAATAAACTTGATCCCAAATCTGTGTGTCTTGTGCAACTGCCTAAAAGATCAAATTCAGTGGGGAATCTAGAAAAATTTCACGAATAAATTGCAGACTGGGGAGTTGTCCCCATTTGTTTCTCCCAAAATATTTTAAAAATTGTCAATTCCATTGACGTTTCGGCAGAATCTTCGGATGATATCTAGTTGATTCAAAACACATTTATCCCTTTTATATGAAGATCCTTTGCACAAGTCGTTCCCCCTTGAACACCTTACGGTTCTTACCTCTAATTCTATAGATATCACCTATATTCCCATCCAGTATCGTAATCTGAATTTGATTAACATTGAATAAAATCTTGGAGTCCCCACTGATATTAACCCTATAATCATCCATTATTATAAATGTCAAAGAAATGTAGTGTTTACTCAATCAAAATTTTGTCAAATCACCTATTTAGGGAAAAACCCTTCCATCCAAAACTTAAATATAATCTATCGATTGTGAAATCATATAGGAGTCTTTTCCCAATTGCATCATATTACAATTAATTATATATAACTCTAATTTGTTGTAAACATATGATTTCCATGGAGTGAAACAACGAATTAAAATGGTTGTTTTAAAAAACCCTCAAACTCATTCTATGGATTCAAATTGTTGACATATCGAACAATATATGCAATGGATTGGACAATTCAACATCTAACTCTTGATATCATTAATAAAATCGATTGGTTATATAACTTTTGGTGATCTTATTCCTTTTGTTGACTTCATGAAGTTCCTTAAAAAGGGAAGGGGTATGAATAGCCTACATTGGATTTTATTTTCATAGATTCATGAACAAACTATCATGTCTTTTTCAAATATTTCTTCACGGGTATGTATATGTTTTCCAACCGTAATCAAGACACCGATACCTTGAGCAACGTGGGAAAGCTGATATCCAAGTGTTCAGTGCATGAATTAGATGTTTTTAATCGAAATTATGTCGACTTCGATGTATTATTCCACATTTATAATTTATCACTTCTAACACAACCTTGCTGCAATTTTTCCTTCTATAAATCTCCACAAGAGAATTCCACATGGTTCCATGAAATCATACAACTTATAATTATCATGATTAGCTTTCACCACATTATGGCTCAATATTTCAATACACAGTTCAAGCCCAATTCATCTTTGAGCGGATTGTTTCATCTTTTCGATGTCCATCTCGAAACAAAATATATGCTAATCATTACCATAAAATATTGGCTTTGAAATCACAAATAAAATAACTATGTTGGGGAGATTTTCAATAATGCAATGACATTCGACTCCCAAATGGTCCACTTCCATCCGTTTCGAATAAGGGTTGATATATAGTTTTCCACATTTATTCAACCGACCCAGGACAATTGGTTTTAAAGGGTCAAAAATTTTATGGGTTTTGGGCATTCACCGCTCAGAAGAAATACCGTTTTGGGGGTATGGGTACTCTATTGATGTTAAGGGCCCATCATTTACAGTACCCACCACTATAATTGATACATCCAATTTTTCCATCGATGATAAAGGAATCCCAAAAAAGGATTATTGCAAGAAGCATGTGAAATGGTAAAAAATTAACAGCGACGAAGATCGAGATGTTTTTAAAATCACTGGCGCCCATTTTTGGAATTGGGGGAGTAGTTGTGATTTTTAACCATCTCGTTATGTTCAATTTAATCCATGAATGCTGAAAGGATTTTAAAAACATACGTGCTTTTCGCTGAAATGTTTAACTGATATTGAGCCAGCAACATATTGCAGTCTATACCACAATCCATATTGAAGTTTTGGATGATTTACGGCATTACTCTTATAAACAGTGGTAATGATGGTGCGGAAACTCACAGCGATGAACGATATCGCTGGGCGAGTAATGAACGAAAACGAAGCGAATCGGCAATGTCCGGGTGCCGAGCATGCAATGGCTGAAAATGCTAATGCATTATCTCGCGGTGTCGTATTCGGTCTTGGTATTTTGTGCGTTCGTTGTTTGAATCGAAGATTTTGTTGCCTGAATCTCGTGCTCAATATTTAACCGAAAACATTCCCAGTATGTTTTCGCCTGGCGGTGAAATCGATGGCAATCGTATCATTCGCCAGTGAATGACGGCGGAGAATATTCTGGTAATTGGCGATTCCCACCCGTCATCCCCATTAAATGGTCGCCGATTTTTCGCCGATATAAATACTATGTAAACTGAACACAATGTATGTGATGAATAATATGGAACAAAATTTGCGTTAATGCGGTCCCATGCAGCGATTGAACATCAACTATCATTGGCGGATTCCGTCATGAGTCAGAAAAACCGGCCCTTCGATAAACATGGGCCCAATGATGCGTTTATTGGTCATAAATACCATTTGAACCGTATTGAATGATTTATTGCGCGTCGTGCGAATGTTGTCGGGAACCATTCTTTTTTTTTATTCGTTGTCGTGGTACTTCGGCGTGATGAATGAAAGGCGGGTGAAAGTGACCATTTCGTTATCGTATGCTCACAATAATACGGTATTCCGACTGATAGAGCGCGTATATCGACTATGTTCCGTAACGCACCCTCGCCAGGTTTGATAGAAGAACAGCAAACGTTCGAAGTAATCAATATCGTGACCGGCAAAACCACTTTTCGTGAATATTGATGTTTGATGACGCTTTTCATCATCTGGGTATGAATTAGCGTATTAAGGTATTGGTACGGTGTGGCATCATTGACGTAGTGACGTATGTTCACTACGACTTTGAACGCTATATTCAGGCCCGGAAATATTTCGACACCGGTACGGCAATGGTATGTCGTCGATACGTATTCAATGATATGCATACCGTGTATACCGTTCATATTTATACTCTCTACTGACCAATCGATATTTTCATTATTGATACCGGCCGTAAGAGAATTCTTATCTTTTCGGTACCGATGAAAACGCTATTTGCGGCGCGATGACTATGAAGCTAACAGTTCGCTCTGGGCGGTGATGCATCGGCACAAATGATGCATACGAAGATTCTGTCCGAGAAAACCATTCGCAAAACGTAATAAACCGTTTCAGCCAGCACAACCGTATCGGTTATTTCTATACTGGTAACGAGTTCTCGAGCATTCGGCTCCAGCAGATGAATGACGGTCGACTGACGCAAACGAAGCGTATATTACGGGTTGCATCGTACATCCTCGTTTTCACCGATAAACAATTTTTTCGCCATGAAAACCGGATATCGCTATCATGATGTTGACGATTAAAGTCGTCGATGCCGTGAGGAAGACTCGCTATCATCGATATGTCAACCAAACTCTGCCAGAAAAATGGTTGTTCGTGGAAAGTGTTATTGGCGGGCTGAAGGTATCGATGATGCGTGATATTACTGAATTCTGTTTTGTATGTTGCAACATTAATTTCAACACCGTATGAACAGGTCGCTCGGCTGCAATCATAGCGATTTTATTTCTTAACTTTGATGGCATTCAATTCTTTATTGGCGGTGAACGGGGTAATCGCTAAATCAAATCATCGCCGGATATTTTCAGGAGTAATAATGTGCGTGGCATATTAACGACTGACGAAAGCATTTGCCAAGCTGTTAACGATTGTCGTGATGTTTGATTCATTGGCTGAATCTGGACTTCATCCCGTCTATGATATGAACGTTATAATATTGATACGCCCTGAAATTGATATCAGATGTATAAGCATCAATTTCAATCTGCAGTTAACATTCGGTTCGGCTGTTCGATGCTCGGCTAACTTCCACCAAAACGCAACCCGATAACTTCTTATGTGTGAGCTTATTATCATCGAACGTCCGACCGAAATATTTGTCGCGGTTGCGTCGCCACCATTTCGTGAAGATCGTCGATGACCTGATGGCTGATCTGGGGTAGCTATCTGCGAACCTGAAGGTGGATTCTTTGAACAACTGGTACGCTATCGAAAAGTCGCGAAGCGCCATGTTAATGAATAAAACGTCTATCGATAATCGATGAAAGTTGACTCGTCGGTGAACTTGGACCCGGAAATAAATCGTGGGTGTACGAACTGCTCGAAAATGAAATTGTGTACGAATACGGAAATTGTGTTGCCGAAATTTCGCTCTTTCATTTCATGAAACCGTTATTTTGATGACCAGATGATGGTGTATGTAGCTATGTGTATGTTCAATGTTCGGCACAATATATTACTGAGTTCTACGTGATCATGCATTTTTTCTATGAATTGATGCTGATGTCATTCGGCGTTACCTGTCGCGGTGTTACGGCTATGTTCGCCGATGAAAAGCATGCTGATGTCTGACTTATGGTTAAATACATTACCAGCGGCAGCTCTGCGGTGACTATGTCTGTCACCATCGGCGCAGCTGTGTATTCATAAACACCTCGGTGGCACCTATCATCATTCATCTTCCCAATTATCACTTTACAACCGTAAAATACCATGTTTTCTCTCAATATTATCATGCCGATAACGCTTACAACGTGGCTATCTGCAGTTCAAATTAATTATCAATATTGCCACCATCACCAAAAGGTGATCAGTTCGTAATCATTCACCGTGATATTCCATCCATAATCGTATGCCAGATACCTGGCGAAATATTCCGAAGTGCTTCATTGTATTTCTGTGATGTGGAAAAACTATTGATTTCTTTTCTGTCGCCTAACCATTTCTGGTCAGGCGCTTCGGCTCAGCGTAATGAATAAACATTCGTATCTTAATATCATCGCCTCTTCATGATTTTCCCTTCCCATTATATGCGGTCATCCGTGGCATCTGCCGAACTACGCAATTCTCTCGTTGACGCCATCTTCGGAAATTCATATTCAATGCATTAGTAGTGGCGTGACAATATCTGGTAACGTGAGGGCAAAATATTGCATCGGCACCATAACCCAGCTTCATCCCTAAGCAATTTTATCGTTTTGTGACCATCAATCGGCAATCAAATAATTACGCCTGTAAGCATCAGTGATGTTCGAAAGCCGCCGGTCCATGCCGAGTTTCCGTACTAATCACGACAGTATCATAATCATCTTCCTTAATCTTTCATCGACTTTGAAGTCGTCTGTATTTAACACGATGTCCTCACCCCGTATCTCGATCATGTGAACAACATTTTGATCACCGGCACTGTAAACCACTCGATCTCCGCTACTCAATCGATGAAATCAACCCAGCTAAGCCTATCGTCATCATAAAATTGTGATGCGCTTTCGTCTTTAATGATCTCCAAAACGCTCTCTGCGGTCAGGTGAATAAACCGGTCGCATCGTCATCAATCGTAAATAAGCACCTTCTCGTACTTCTAATCGTCCAGAGCTCATCCGAAACTTTAAGCGAAACTGATCATCGCACGCCATAACGGCTCCCCGATAACATATCAACTTCATGTCGACAATCAGCATCAAATGTACTAGAAGTACTCTCAAAATATTATGAATCTTCAAATAAGAAAAAGAAGTGTAGGTGGCGCCCCCTACGAGTAGGAACAATAATATTAGGTCCAAATTCGACACCTCAAAAAACCTCTAAATACCAATTTTCGTTTAATCAAGGTCAGTATTTCAAAAGTTATTTAAAAAAATACGAAAATGAAAATAAAGCTTCAACACCCTGTATCTTGGAAACGAAGCATTCCCGGACATGAATTTATTTGGACAATTCATATTTGAGAATTGTGAGAAATCACCTCCTGAAATTTGTCAAAGTACTTTTGAATCACCCTGTATACACTGGGAGAAGAAGTTTGCGATAGGAGGCGAAACGGTTTTTCAATTGATTGACTTGGCAGAAATTTCACCTCAAAAATGATATAAATTGTTTTTTGACAATTACTTTTCTTGTGTCGTTTTATTTGAACATTTGTCCGAGAATAACTACTTTGCTACGGGTACCATTCAAGAAAGACGAACTGCAAATTCCATTGTTGGGAAAATCAGAACTGATGAGAGATAATAGAGGGTCATACGATTTGAGAACTGATGGCGAAAAAAAGATCTGCTTAGTAAAGCGGAAGGATAATAAAGTTGTCCCCTGCGAAACAAATTTTGATTCATCTCACGGAAAATGATGAAAACTTATACCAGTACAACGGTATCGTTTTCCCAATTGAGGTACACAACAATAATTATTTGAACTTGAATCACTCATTTTACCTCGCGAGGACAAACAATAGTCAACAGAACATTCACCAGGTAAACAAGAATTTCATTAAATGTCAACAATCACAAGAGATTCGACAAGTTTTAGGTATGCAATGGCTACTCATATTAACATAAATGTTTCGAAAAGTAAACAATGTACTTATGTATAGTTTAACAAATCGACACCAGAGGGAGTATCCTTTATTTTAAATTACCAATAACTTCCCTATTTTCGAGATCACCAATGTCAAAAACCTCGTAAGCCAGATCACAATGTCAGAGGACCTGTCAAAAAGATATGGTCACGTACTAGTGTATCTAAGACACTGATTCATACAAAATGAAAACGAAAATCATGTAATCACATTATTTAACCTCAAGTGGTCAGGGTTTATTTATTTATATACGCGTGTTCACAGAAAAAATTAACTGTAGGACATACTCTTCCATGTGAACTGCTCTCCTTGAAATAATATTAGGATTAAAACTATGAAGTTTGCCTGCCGTATAATGTTTTCAATTCTCTCAACATTCAAAAATGTTCAGGAGATATCACGATATTTCGATATACTGTAGGAAATAAGCATTATGCAATTATAGTAGAGAGAAAAATGAATTATCTACTCAATACTTCCTCAGGACATATCTTTAGTTTTTCGGAAACGTCTCATAAACCTTTATTCAAAATGATTTTTCGTCCCACAAGTTCAAATTTAGTTGGATTTCACGGGAATCGGAACCAGGAAATAACATTATTTTTTAGTGCTGACGTTTCGGAATCATTTATTCCTTTTTCAGAGCTGAAATGACAATAGTTACATGTAGTAGACGAAAAACGGAACTCAATTTCTATGACCCACCTTCAAAATTAAATTAATCCTGATTATTAATTCATCTTCACACAATTGTTGTGAGGTGGTCATCGAGACAAATTCCTGTCGGTAAAATACACATTGGCACAAAATACACATTACAAACCTAAAAATTAACGTAAAACAAGCACAGACACATTAAAATATAGACGTACGTTGGTGTATGGTCAATAAGCAACTGAATTTATCTATTGTTCGGAAATCTGTTCTTACTTTTGTGCCTTTCTAGAATATTTGTATATATTTCGGTCAAATTTGGGTGTTGCTTTTTTGGTTTACACTATTTTCATGGAGGTTAATTTGGATAATTTCTCCTAACAATCTCTTTGGATAAGATGTCTCTCTTTCTAGAATTGTCACCGAATCGAAATCGGAATCACGAGATGCTTCAAAATGGTGAGTGGCAAGTGCTGTTTTTTATTTTGATTCTTTTCGTAACAGTCTATTTATGCTGTTGAAACCAGAATGTACCAGCATAAATATGACTGTTACGAAAAGAATAAAAATAAAAAATAAAAAACAGCACTTGCCGCTTACCATTTTGAAACATCTTCTTGTGATTTCGATTCCGATTCGGTAAAAATTCTAGAAAGAGAGACATCTTATCCAAAGAGATTGTTAGGAGAAATGCTCCAAATTAACCTCTATGAAAAAAGTTTTACCCAAAAAAGCGACACACAAAATTTGACCAAAATATATACACATATTCTAGAAAAGTACAGAAGAAAGAACAGATTTCTGACCAATAGACAAATCAGTTTTAGGTTTTTATAGCTACACAGCGCTCGAATGTTTCAAGGAGATGTTCAGTTGCTTATTGACCATACACCAACCTACGTCTATATTTTAATGTGTCTGTGCTTGTTTTACGTTAATTTTAAAGTTTGTAATGTGTATTTTGTGCCAATGTGTATTTTACCGACAGGAATTTCTCTCGATCACCACCCCGCAATAATTATCTGATGTTGAATTCATAATCAGGATTAACTTCAATTCGAAGGTGGGTCATAGAAATTAAGTTCCGTTTTTCGTCTACTACATGTAACTATTGTCATTTCAACTTTGAAAAAGGAATAAACGATCACGAAACGTCAGCAATAAAAAAATAGTTTTACTCCCTGGCTCCGATTCCCGTTAAATCCAATTAAATGAACCTCTATATTCAGGCATATGGAATGTCACAACTTCTGGGTTGAGTATCGATGAGCCTACCTGATATCGTATACTAATTCGTCTATTCACTTACCTACAAAAAATATGGAAAGAAATATGACCACATTCAATCGTAATTGAGCCACTGCATTAATGAATCTACACGTTGTTTCTTAATAGGTAATATTTGGGGAGGTTATTCTTGAGCCCATTTTGAGAAAAAACTTCATATATATGAACATAGGTCTTAACGTTTGAACTACTGCTAAAATTTTAAGCAAAAAATATTTTTTATGATATTTTTGTGAAACGTGGTACGCATCTTCTATGCATCAAAAGGCATTTTCTGCTGTACAAAATATTTCTTTATTCTTACCAGTGGTATTTGTGCGGGATTTGCACTGAATCTTTTGAAAGAGAGAAGTGGTACGCCACTGCTTTTTCTTGAAGTAAAAATTATTTTTGAAATTCTCATTCGTTTCTGAGCAAATCTGGACTCATACGTATATAGTAGGTCGGAATGTTTTTCTTTTCAACATGAATACCCCCCAAGGGGTTATCTTGAATGATGGAAGGTGGTAACTAAAGTTTATCTTTCAGTCGCAGATGATTAGTGATTCAGTCGCAGTGATTTTATGAACATCCTGTTCATAATGTCGAACTAATCAAGCAGATTTTGTTTTGTAAACATAAACAGTTTTGACAGTTGTCTACCTAGTCTTGTTGTCACGTGTTTGAGTCATCAAAATTAACAATATTATTGAGAGAACATGGTCCATTTTAAGAATTCTGAGTTGACAGATATCATGTATGGGCTTGCTGATGGTAACTTACTGGAAGTCAGGCGGTTGTAAGACCGCTTTCCAAATAAAAATATTCCGGATGCACGAATATTTTCAAACATTCATAGAAGGTTGTGAGAAAAGGGATGTTTTGAATCAGACAATCATCAAAACGGAGTACAACGTACTGTAAGAACACTAAAAATTCAGGTAACGGTTTTGAATTCAATTGAGGAAGATCCCGGATTGAGTACACGAAAAATTGGGAACGATTTAAATATCTCACATGTTCTTGTTTGGAAAATTTTCCATGAATCGTGATTATATCCCTACCATATCGAACGAGTTCAGGTGCACTTGCTCGCGACTTTTCCATTACGGATGAAATTTTGCCAACGGTGTCTTTAAAAAGTTGATGAAAATCCATTATTTGATACTGAAATTTTATTCACCGATGGGAGCCAATTTTTCCAGAAACGCTATCCAAAACTTTCACAATAATCATTTTTGGGCTGAAGAAAACCCACATGGAATCTTGGAATCCCGTCACCAGGTGGCCTAGAATATGTGTGGTCTGGAATATGCGGTGATTATTCATTTGGAACCTATTTTCTTCATGCGAGGTTGCATGGGCATGATTACCGGCAGTTTCTCGAAGAAGAATTGCCAGCTTTCATGGAAGATGTTCCCATTTTGGTAAGATATCGACTGGGTTTATACAAGACGTGACGCTAGCGCACTTCAGTGCTCTGGCGAGTGAATATTGAAAACAAAATTACAATAATCGCTGGATAGGTCGCAGAGGACCACAGACTTGGCCACCTCGGTCCCCGGACCTCAGTAGTTCAGATCATTTTCAGTGGGGTCATCTCAGAACATTGGTTAACAGCACACCAATTTATGCTGAAGAGCAGTTGCGAAATCGCACCATAGTTTCTTGCGAAACTATTAGAAACAGTCCCGGCATTTTCCAAAGAGTATGTGAGACAATGAGAAAACGAGTAGAGGTATGCATATTTGCAGAGGGTTCACATTTTGACCATCTGATTCACTTCATTTATTTGTGCGTTCAGGGTAATTTCGTGTTGGCATTCCAAAATGTATTTGAATTACTTCAATTCAATAATTTTACCATTCAAAAATGTTTCTCTTGAATGAATGTATGTTTAAAGTTACATACATTGTTTTTTCTCGTAAGTGGTCCGCCAAGATGCAAATGAATGATTTTTTTTTATGCGAGAACCGTACGTCAAACGAAAAAAAACCAGGAGAACAGATCTGCTCAGAAAGGAATGTGGATTTCAAAAATACTTTTTTCTTTGAGAAAAAGCAGTGGCGTATCACTTTTCTCTTCAATGATTCAGCGCAAATCCCGCACGAACGACACTGTCAAGAATAAAAAATTATGTTGTACAGCAGAAAATGCCTTCCGATGCATAGAAAATGCGTATTCAGGGTCATACCAAAGTTATTATTGAAAAATATTTTTTTCTTAAAACTTTAGCACTCTGTAGTTCAAAAGTTAAGACCTTCAGGACATATGTTCATATGAAGTTTTTTTCTAAAAATGGACCCAAGAATAACCTTCTCATATATTGGAATATTATCAAGAAACAGCCTGTATATAATAAATATGATTCTCGATTCTTGGTAAGCGCAAAACGTGAGGAGGGCTGGACCGATTTGGGTATTTTTTTTCTGTTCCTAATAGCCTGAGGATGGTTAATACAGAAATAATTTGGAAAGTTGACCGGAAATTGGAAAATTTGGGTGTATGAGAAATTTGGCGAAGAAAAAGACCAGTCATTTATTACCAAACGAGGAAATAGTCCAGCGGTTATACTGTCGCCTTCCAAGCAGAAGGTCACAGAAACAAATCCCGGCCAGGGTTATTTTTTTTTCATAAGAACAACGGCTGGACCGATTCGGCAATTTTTTTTTATCATAATTGCCTGAGGATGGTTAATACGGAAATAATTAGGAACGTTGCACGGAAATTGGAAAATTCGGATGTAAGAGAAATTTGGCAAGGAAACAAACGAGTGATTTATTACCAAACGAGGAAATAGCCCAGCGGTTATACTGTCGCCTTCCAAGCAGCAGGTCACAGAAACAAATCCCGACCAGGGTAATTTTTTTTTTATTTTATAAAAACAACGGCCGAACCAATTTGTCCAATTGTTTTTTGGGATGTTCGTGACACTCCGAATAAGGTTTTTAGAAAAAGAAAAGATTTTTTGAAAAATTATTGGAAATTTCGTTGTCTTGGAAAAACTTTCAGGAATATATAATAAAAATGAATGTCTGTTTGTGCTTATGAGCTCATAACTTGAGAACGACTGGACAGATTTGACTAATTTTTTTCAGGAAAACGGGATAATGAACGGAAGAATGGAATAACGGAAAAACAGCATAACGGGATAACGAGAAAGAGGGAATACAAGATAACAGAAAAACGGAAAAATGGGAAAACAGGAAAATGGAATAACGGAACAACGGGATAATGGGATAACGGAAAACGAGGTAACGGCGTAAAGGGATAATTGGAAAATGGGATAGTGGGAAAACAGGACAACGTGACAACGGGAAGAAGGGATGACGGGAAAATGGGAAAACAGGAAAGCGGGATAGCGGGAAAACGGTATTACGAAAATACGGAATAACTGGAAAATAGATTGAAGGGAATTTTTAGAAAAGTGATTGGAAATTTCTTTGTCTTGGAAAAATTTTCGGGAATATATCATATATAAAAAAAATTTATGTATGTTTGGGTTTGCAAGCTCATAACTTGAGTAAGGCTGGACCGATTTGGCTAAATTTTTTCGAGAAAACGGGATAACGAATGGAAAAATGGGATAACAGGATAACGGAAAAACAGCATAACGGGATAACGAGAAAGCGGGAATACAAGATAACAGGAAAATGGGAAAATGGAAAAACAGGAAAATGGAATAACAGAAAAATGGGATAACGGAAAACGAGATAACGGTAAAAAGCGATAATTGGAAAACGGGATAGTGGGAAAACGGGACAACGGGAAAATGGGATAACAAAAAAATTTCAAAATGGGATAGCGGGAAAACGGGGATAACTGGAAAATAGGTAGACGGTTTTATTTTTATTTTTGGAAATTCCTTTGTCTTGGAAAAAATTTCAGAAATATATAATGAGAATTAATGTATGTTTGTGTTTGTAAGCTCATAACTTGAGGACGGCTGGACCAATTTGGCTAATTTTTTTGGGGAAAACGGGATACCGTACGGAAAGATGGGATAACGAGATAACACCATAACGGGATAACGGGAAAACGGGAATACGGGATAACAGGAAAATGGGAAACTGGAATAACGGAACAACGGGATAATGTGATAACGGAGAACGAGATAACGGGATAAAGCAATAATGGAAAAACAGGATAGTGGGAAAACGGGAAAATGGGATAACGGGTAAATGGTAAAACATGAAAACGGGATATCAAAAAATGGGATTATGAAAATACCGGATAACTGGAAAATAGGTTAACGGGAAAACGGAAAAACCGGATAACAAAAAAAAGGGATAATTTGGTAACGGGATAACAAAAAAACGGGATAAAGGGACAATGGGGTAATGGAATAATAGGAAGCGGTCAGAATCAAAGTCAAAACCTACATGAAACAACCCAAAAAACATATGAAAAAATTATATAGAAATTTGGAAAGGACAACATTTGTCGTGTAAGCTAGTACAAAAATAAAAACTACAAATCAACACATTTATTAACCTAGAATGGTTCACTAAGTTTCAGTTTTTTTCCCTCGGTTGTATGGAGGAAAATGATTTTTTTCCTTACTTTCGACACCCTGTATCTCAGAAAGGATGCATTCCAGGACATACTTCGATGAGAACTCTTCACATCAAAATGAAGTGAGAAATCGGCATACAAAGTTTGTTGGTATTATTCTAACTCTCCTGTATATTTCGTACTGATTTTTTTGTTGGGTTCTGGGGTCGAAGATATAACCTTTTTTTGTGAAGTGTGACGTCTGCTAAATACCATTTTTATAAAATCTACATAATTGGACGATGCTGATGTTTTTACAATGGGCGTGTATACGAAATTTTCATAATATTTTTAATGGATTCTACAGTTCGTAAAATGTCTGTTGGTAATTTCTTCCTTTTTTTTATTTAAAAAAAATTGAAAAAAATTCAAATGTCTTTTTTCTAGCGCCATACTATGTGGCGTAATAACCCGATCAACCAATCCCACAGTTGACAGCTTCTATCAATTTTGCAACGTTGCCGGATTTTCAAATCTTAGGCCTCGTCTCCATAACAACAATAAATGATTGGCTTTCTCTTTATCAGAAATCGTTTTGATGAACCTCAATGATTCATAATATCAAAAATAACAAGGTTTATGTGCACTGTAAAATCGACAATATATTGTTTTATGACACATCTAATGTTTTTATACCCTTCGAATCCGCCATCATTGCTTGACATTGCAAATAGTGTTCTAGGTCTGACATTCATAGTTTAAGAAACTTGGCAAAATTGCCGTAATGTCATAATCAACCCGATTACGCCTATTGGCTGCTCGGTCGTTTACGTCACAAAGAGCGCCACTAAAAGTAGCCTCAACATTTGCCAATTCCAAAAAATGAATGAGAACTGCTGCAATCGAAATTTGACTCAAAAAATGTTTTCTGGGTACATTTATACATGCGTTATGAATTTTAAAGCATATTTAAAGTGATAATTTCTCGTGTCCTCGCCTATTTCAAATATTACGCACAAGAACTTTACACTGCGTGGATATCGCTATTGGCTGCTCGGTCGTTTAATTACTTCACAAAGAGCGCCACCAAAAGTAGTTTCAACATTTTCCGATTTTAAAAAACCACTGAGAAATGCTGCAATTGAAATTTGACACAACAAAATTTTTCTGGGTACATTTATACATGCGTTATGAATTTAAAAGCATATTTAAAGTGACAATTTCTTGTGTCCTCGCCTATTTCAAATATTACGCACAAGAACTTTACACTTTAACCTATTTGCGAGCGGGAACCGTATCGTATAATACATATAATTCAAGTAGGTTGTCAATAATGGATCATTCCTGATGGATATGCAAGAAAATACAAGGTGTTCCATTTAAAAAAATATAACTTTGATGTCACGCTTTTTTCAGATAACGAAAAACAACTTGACGTACTCCCAAATCAATCAGAGTGAAATATCATCTGGGTAGCCTAAAAATATTGCCAATCATTTCTGGAGTAATTCTGTTAATTCAAAATTACGCTAGAAAATGAGGCATTAATTGTGCTACTTGTGAGTTATGGAATGAAAACTGATCTAATATAGAACTCTCATATGGGAAATGGTTTCGAATGATCGTGAAAATGAAAAGTCCAATCGGTGTTTCTCTGCTAAATCAGTCGGCTTATATGTTGTCAACCGAAAGAAACAAGGTGAGGGAGGATATCAAAACTATATTAAACTGTATGGTTGCATACTTTGAACCGGTATCTTTCACTCAGATCGTTCGCGTTAATGTCGCATTTTCCTAAATGATTAATATAATTTTCCTCCACTAGAAAAACAAAAACGCTGTTAGTGATGATAAGTGTGTCTTCCACGCATTCATGTTGCAAGAAAATTCCATTTCATGGTATTTTTTCCTTTCCAGTATCTAGTACACAGGAGGCTATCGACCGTCCACGTTGGGTCTTTGATGAGACCATTTCTGATCGCAGTCTGCTGGACATATTCCCTATTATTTTCCATCACAAGAATAACGGATCAACGACATCACTGGTGGGACGTGCTGGCTGGGATGATCATGGGTATTGCAATTGCGATTTATAGGATCTTTATGATCGAACAAAAGATTCAGGAAATGGAGAAAGAAAATGAGAAGAAAGAAGTAAATGTTTCAACATAATCATTTATATTGATGATGGCATGCGCGTTCATACAAAATGTAATGTGGTCATAATTCCAGTTTATATTTAATCCAGTAAATGTCTCAAAATATCGTTACCTGACTTTTTTTCATTGTATGTTATTGGTTCGTCGGTTTTTTGCTGAATTTGATCTGAGTCCCTTCTCAACTCTGCGAACTACAAAAAAGGGCATCCTGTCAGTGCTTCCCCAATCGAAGGTGTTTGTGACGTCTGACAATCTCAACCTATTCACCAAGATCAGTTGAATTGAGATTGCACAGTCTTGTACAAGTTTTCAAATGTTCAAAAGGACATTTTCTTGTTAGTTATCCTTACTAAGCTGGGGAGCTCAGAAAAAAATACATTATATGGGGTATCACTATTCAGAGGGAAAATGGTCAATAAAGAGGGTGAGTCAAGCTGAACGCCACGGACTCTCGTGGCCAAATGGTATTTTTTTTTTTCAGTAAACGTAAAGTATGTGTATGTCGATCTGAACAACATTTTGGAAATAATGATTTATATACAAGGTATTTGAAAAGAGCGTGAGATTTTTTTAAATGGAACACCCTGTATTTCCTTGCATTTTTGAATTCTTTGAGAAAAAATGAGCTGTTTTGCTAAACCTAACTCTCTCCGTTTGTGAGACATTCAACTTTTTCACAAAATATAACGTCAATGGAATTCAATATCATTGGAATTAGCCACGGCAGGTGTACTAAATTTTGACCGGTCACTCAAATCCCTTTCACCTAGTTACTGTGGCTTGAGTAGACGATCAATAGTATACAGTGTGTTTTATATTATCAGGAACACTTACCGCATATCCAATAATTTGGTTATTTCGAATGAAACACCCTATATTTTTCCATGTGACAAGATTCACTTTCTTATTTCCTTCCGAACCATGTGGTATTTCCCTATACCTAAATGTGGTGCTTCAGGAGTTATCGAAGCCTTTTGGAAATCCGATGAATTTTTTGGATTAACATAATTTCATCTAGTATTCTAATGTCATATACTTGAGTAATACGTTCAACTCCTGTTCAATTCTTGTTCCGAACAGACTCCTGTCAAATAGCGTAATATAATTCGTCTTGCTCTCGTGTTCTCAGATTTGAGAAGTAAAATGAAAAGTTTTACTCTTGGAGAAAAAACCAACATCATTGTAACCATTGGAAAGTGTCAAGAAAATACTTATTAGCTTCGAGGGTTTATACACAAAAGTACCCAGATCAAGAGTATCCTGACAAAAATGTATTTGAGAGATTATTAGCCAGATTTCGAGGAACAAGTAATATCGAATACACTGTTCGAGAGATATCGAAACCAGCGACTGGGAATGAGGATCTCAATTTCAAAGTTTTGCAATATGTGATTGAATATCTCCATACCAGTACTAGAGCCATTGCTAATGCAACAGGTATAAGTCAATCGACTGTTAGCATAATCATTAGAAAACACAAATAACATCCATACCAGTATATACCAGTATGGAAGGGACTTTGAACGTAGGGTAAATTTCTGTTAATGGTATTTCGAACGAATTAGCGGAGAGATGAACTTTTATGAACATATTTTCTTCACAGACGAATCAACCTTCCATAATACTGATCTGGCGAATCGACATAACTTTCATTATTATAACACCAAAAACCGACATTTATTTCGAACCGTCGATCGCCAGAACCGGTGGAGTGTTAACTCATTCGGTGGAATCATAGGAGATACCATAATTGGTCCTTATCTCTTTGACGAGCATCTGGATAGAGGGAATTTTTTTAGATTAATAAAAACAGATTTTTGGAATCTTCTGGAAAATATTCCTTTGAATGTGAGGCAGAAGATGTGGCTACAATTAGATGGTGCTCCGGCACATTTCAAACGTGTTGTCAGGAACTATCTGGACAGAAAATTTACAGATGAATGGATAGAGAGAGATGGTCCTTATATTTGGTCAGCAAGATCGCCTGATCTTACACCCTTGAACTTTTTGTTCGGGGACATATATCGAGGATATTGTATACAGAACACCACCCACTGATCCTGATGATATGGAAGTGAGGATTAGAAATGCCTTCCAAACAGTAATTTCAAATATGTTGAAAAATGTCAGAAGCTCATTCAAAAAAAAAAATTGTTGGTGTATTGAAGTAGATGGTGGTCAGGTCGAACATGTATTATAATTTTTTTAATTTTCCTTCAAACTTCAATCTTTCAATATTGTTTTTTTCAATGAAAACATTTCGTTCACCTGTCGTGGATAATTCCAATGATATTGAATTTCTTTGACAACGTTACATTTCGTGAAAAAGTTGAATATCTCACAAACGGAGAGAGTTAAGTATAGGGATACTTTAGCAGCTTATTTTTTCTCGAGGAATTAAAAAATGCAAGAATATACAGGTTGTTCCATTTAAAAAATATAACACTGATATGTCATGCTCTTTTCAAAAACCTTGTTTAAAAATCATTATTTTCAGAATGTAGTTCAGATCGACATACATATACTTCCCCAGTCACGTAATTTCCATCTATGGTAGTCACTCCACAGTTCTCTAACTTGAGGTGTCTGAAAAATTATGGCCACTAAGCAAAATAATCTAAACTTGAAAGTGGAAAGTAACCGTTGCGGTGTCCATCCTGTACCACATAAATGTCACTTAGAAGTCACAATCACTTTCAATAGAGTTTGATAGTTTCGATGACGTTTCAGTAACTTCCATCAAACTTTCAATGTGGCAGGCACTTGATTGTGATATGTGGTGATGGGGCCACATTCTTGCTATCTCCATAAGTGATTGCTACAGTTCGCATTTAATAAAAGTCACTACAAATTTACAATTACCTCTGAAACCACCATCACCACCATCAAGTAACCGTGGATTGGTCCGCGCGATGACGAAAGCTAACCTAACTTTTCTCAAATTATTTTATTGTGCCTTACATGAAGTTCGTTTTACCTGTTACGTGAAACATGAATATTTATTATCAAAATGAAATTGGTTATGCGTTTTCAATAGACAATTTCTTTTTATTTTGTATGGAAAGGTTAAGGTGGGCATTCAATGTAGTGTATTTTCATTTCAAGTTGCATCGAGAAAAGATTACACTTTAAGAACTCAAATTTAGTAAGTGAACTCAGAAAGGATTAGAGTTCTGATTGAAAGTATTGAGGTTGAATTCTTTTCGAAAATTGAGTTTTTTTTATCGAAAAGTGAAAGAAATACGCCAATACATGCGCTTCTTTTTCATTTCAAACGAAAGACCCATGAAAATAGTTCAACTTCCGATGTAAAGCAAATCTCCAGACAATTCTGTTTGGGACATTAATTCGAATTACGAAATGGGCGGCGAATAGTCAAATTCAAACATGCATCGATCAATGAAATAGGAATGTGATTTTGATAACGTCTGTAGAAGTAGCGAGATATAGAACATGAAAGTTTCGGATTCGGAGATTATCCATAAACGTATCATGGAGAGCAATTTGGAGGAGGATGAATAAAAATCAGTGACGGGACCCGGAGGTTCAATGTGTATAATTTAACGAAGCTTTTTCTAACTGAGAGTAGGCACACGAGAAATAATGTTTTTAAACTTCCTTCTGAGAGTAGTGCACCTATTTGCCAGTTAATTGATTCAATATTTCGAAAATTGTGTTTGTTCGCAAAACACTGATATTTTCACAAGCTTTTATCCACCTTGCCTTATCTGTTTCTTTGTGATTGATATTTATTTCTCGATTTGTACGTTCGGGTGAAATTTTGCAGATGAATTTTGATCCTCATCTCGTCTGATTAACTTTGGCAGGTGTTCATGATTCCGGTGACAATCTATTATGAAATTTTTGTTACGGAAAAAACCAAAATGGTGGAAGAGTTTTGTGATTATGGGGCGCTTCTATTGAAAATTGGTATGTGGGAGTTCTTTGGGTCGGAGATAATAAATTTTTTGTCAACATTCATTGATTTAAGATAGCGGCTCCAATATGTCGAACGAGATTTGCGACTATGGTCCAATTCTATTCAAAATTGGTGTGTTGGAGTTTCTCTGGTCGGAGATTATGATTTTTATGTCAGGATTCATGAATTTGAGATGACGATCATTTTGGGATTGTGGCCCGATTCTATTCAAAATTGGTATGAGGGGACTTTTGATTATCAATTTTTTGTCAGAAATTAATGAGATGATAGATTTCATAAATAACTAGGAAGAATCAACTAAAAATGAGAAAAGAATGATAAAAATAAAAACAAACTTTTATACAAATGCATTAAAGGGGAATAATAAAAAATAAATAAAAAAATATTGTTAAGTTTTTATATAAATGCACATATTTCTATAATTGTTTGACCTAGGTTATTCTGTGAATAATAGATTCATAAGCCTGCCGCGAATAGAAAATAGGTATTTTTGCGGCTTAATATTTAGGGTTTTTAGGGTAATGGGTTTTGTAATTTATAGTTCGGGTTTTTGGGGACGGAGACTATGATTTTGTTGTCAAAATCAAAAACAATTGGCAGCTCCAATAAACTTCTTTAAAAAGCAAAATATGTGTTGCATTAAAAATTTTTCTCTGTACAATGCTTGTAACCATTGAACACCCATAACACAATAATGAACTGTAACAACTCGCTTTTGAAGTATTGGAATGAAATATGGTTTCTTGGGGGTTTTCAAGGAGCGTAGTACACATTTTTCCAGGAAAGTATTTTTTGGAACGAAGTTCCTTTACGTGGCTTGCGGTAGAAATTGACTGGTAGAAATCGTCACGTGAGAAGAAAGTGTTATGCCCCCTCCGTGCGCATTTATCTCTCTCTCTTTCTCTCTCTCTCTCTGTCTCTTTCTATTGTATACGAGTCTGTGTGACAAGCATCTAGCCCTTGCTCATACGATTCCGAAGGTGTACGAAACCATCCAAACTGCTGTTCTACTTGCGGGAAATTCAAAATGATACATGAGCGGTAGGATATCTATGCGAATACAATTCGGATATTATCGTTGGAGGGTAACACGTGGAAGATATTTTTTTTTCTTCCATATTTCTATATAACGTGTGTTCAGATGATTATATCTTTTTTTACAGCTTTCATTTAGTTCCACTTGTTGATTAGTTTAATCGTTCGTTTGTTAGTTTGGGTCAAATCTTGCAAGTGAATCATGACCGACTTCAAGTCGTCCGAATAATTTCAAATTTGGCAGGTGTTCACAATTCACTCTTCAATTATGGTAGATATGGCGAGTTCTGCTAGCTCAACGTTAAGCTACCAGAACCAAAGAGCTAACCGAATGTTCATCAAAAATCGGATCACACCATAATTTTAGGCTCACGTTTGAACCCATTGCCGATTTTCCTTATATAGTTTTTTGTATAATCATGGGTTCTGTTAGCTTAACCGTAAAGCTAGCAGAACCTTACTTTACAAAAAACCTCCGAACAAATCCTCTTGGACAATAATTTTAGGCTCCATTCATGTGAATTCATTACCCTATTTGAAAATTTTTTGCTCAACACTCAGGGAAAATTTTGCATTCTGTCGGATTCCACATCACTACCACTGAAGTCCACTGAAAACTTGTTATGAATTTAGATCGTCCACCTTTCCCTTTCCGATTTTCTCAAAATATTCCCGAAGTAATCGATTTTTTTTCAATATACTGAGTACCTCTGACCTCATTTGGATAGAATAGCATTTTATTTCATACCAGAGACAAATTTTAAAATTTGTATAGTACAAGTCATCACTAATTTCCCAATGCAAGAAGACTCGTGCTTCACAACTATAACAATAATACAAAGCAAAAAATGGAATTTGTAATTATTTGTATTTTCGAATCGGACTATAAATAACGAAATTCGCCCGTTATTTTCAATCCGCCATAGTGAATTTTTTAATTTCAATAAAAAAATCATGATCTACCCAAAAAATTCGGACAATAAATCATAAGCCCGTCCGCCATCTTCTTTTTTTTTGTTCTTATCAAAATATCATGATGCATTGTCGCCAGAATGCCAAACACCTGGCAAATTTCAAGGCAATTGAGTGAATGGGAGTTTTTCGAAATTGAATTTCATTCAAGTATAGGTAGATACATACCTACTAACAGAGCAAGTTGAAAAGCTTGTAAAATAATTATCCTAAACCGCATGTGGTAGTAATGTGGAATCCGATAGAATGTAAATAGTGTCCATATTTTCCCTGAGAGTGCATTATTATGGAATTTTTGTTGGAGTCCGATTTGATTAAAATTTTGTATATTGGGGCTTTCGGGGCCGGAGATTATTAATTTTCTGTCAAAATTCATAAATTCAGAATGGCGGCTTCAAGATGGTGGATGAGTTTTGTGATTATGGCCCGATTAGATTCAAAATTGGTATGTGGGGGGTTTTTGGGGTCGGAGATTATGAATTTTTTGGTCAAAATTCATGAATTCGAAATGGCGGTCCCAAGATGGAGGACGAGTTTTGTGATTATGATCAGATTCTATTCAAAATTGGTGTGTGGAAGTTCTTGGGGACGGAGATCACGATTTCTTTCAGCTCAAAAGTTACAGAAAAGAGTACTTGTAATAACGATGCTCTATTAGAAATGAATAGATCAAGGCGAACTGATTAAAAAGCAAAAATAAAATAACCAATAAAAATCCTTTTCAAAGACAAGCTATTATATTATATGAGCCGTGTACTGATACGTATAAAAGGAGTTTAAGTCATCGCTGACAATGATTGAATTATTTTTTGTTGAATTCTTTGGTTTCGAAAAGCTTGTCGCGCGAATTGTAATGAAATTATTACTACGACAAGTTGGTACTTACCAACCAATTATTCTCCAATAAAATCAATTGGTACCTACTTTTATAAATATATAAAAAAAATTTAATATCATGCCAAGTTCTTACTTAGCAACCACTGTCCTATAGAATTAATTGGTACCGACTTTTATGAACACTTCACGCAACAAGGTTTTTAAAGCAAAATAATTCAACAAAAAATAATTAAATCATTGTCAGCGATGACTTGAATTTATTTTATACGTTTTTGTATAAATAAAATAGTAAATGAAACTATTTGATTTGATTCCTTACTTTACATTATTGGCATGAAAAAAAGATAGAAAATAAAAAAATTAAAATATACCGATCACAGAGAGAGAGAATAAGAGAAGGTCGCATGGGAGGAGCATAACGCTTTTTCCTTACGTGATGGTAAATCTCCATATCGAATTACATTCGGGGTTGAAGAAAAGACGTAAGGAATTTTGTCCCTGACGGGGGTTCCCCGACAACACACGACTTTTTTTTCTTCAGGTATGTGACGTAGGTAAATTATTGTAGGCTTATATTGTTGATTATATTCTTCGAAAAGCATTCAGCTAATGCATTTATCTAACCAATCAAATCCCAATATCAGCGAATATACACCATGTTGCTAGTATATCCGCGAATATACACGCTACTTGCTATAAAACAAGTAGAGATTTTCCATTGTTTATACCAAACCTATCAGAATAATTCAGTCACTGTCAGATGACGTCCAAGTCACTATGAAATTATATAATGATATCCGACTGTTTCGGAAACACTTCCCAAGAAAGAATTCTGAACACTTTACACGTTCTGAACACTTTCAGTAACTTTCTGACATGACAGAAATCACCACATTCAATATGAAAACTTCCTGTTGCATAAAATCGTAATGTCATTAACAACCTGGTCATCACAGGGATAGGAGAATTTCTGAAACAAGAGAATAACAAAAGTGAATGCAATTGTGATCAGTAAAGTTTTAATTTACTAATATACTGTCGGTAGAAGAATTCATGTAGACCACTATTATAATACCAGTGTCAGGTTATGGAGTCACTGAATTTCTTACCTCTCAGTTCTACATTGAATGTCTTCTTGAATTTTTTCTAACAAAATATCAACAGTTTCCTTTTTCAGACAAAATCTCATAAAAAACTGATCGTCGTTGAGCATTTCATAATAATTTACTTTTTCTCGGATCAATTTTGGCCTTGGAGGTTGGGGCATGGGAAAGAAAAACTCATCCTCATCGTAGCCATCAAACCGTGGATCAATCATTATTTATATATTGTGTGTATTTTTCCGTATGGAAAAACACCTAACCTAAGCTAACCCAACCTCGAACAATTTTTGTTCATGTCAAGTCAAACGTCAAAATGTTTAGTTAACCAATGGTCACTGCCTCAACAAGAACTGAAAGTACCTGTTACTTTATCCTTAGGTCAGAGTAACTTCAGCCTATGGTTATATAGAAGCAAGAGGTCATGGAACACTAAACCTATTGTTAGATCTGGCTAACCATAACTATAACTTTGAGCCAGAGGTGATAGAACTTAGCCTAATGGGACCAATGATGAAGATTGGCGAAATATGCTAAATGGTAGCTATTTTTGACCCACCCTGTATGAGAGGCGGCTTCTTTTGTCTTTTACGACACGACCCACCGACATGTCATTTGACTTCCTTTGAACCAGCAATGCTATTATTTAGTTAATAATCATCTAAAAGTTATACTTTTGGATGAGTGACCTTACTCTGTTTTAGTAAAACAGCTATTTTATAATTTTCAAAAATTTTTTTATTAAGACTGATTCAAACTTGCACGTGTGACTTTTGGTGACTTCTACTACAATATCCCAGGAAATTTTCCAAATTGGCTGAGAGCCATTTTCCCATGTATTTGGTGCGGAGTTCTTTGTTTGAATACTGAAGGGCATAATTTGAAATATCTTCTATATATTTTCGATTTGGGTGAACATTTTTTCAATGAACTTACGAATTTGAGAAAAAAATGGTTCTACCGACAATGAAATGAATATAAACATCATTCAGTAACACATTCAGACACTGCAAATCCTTTTCGACATGTCTGAGGATGTTGTGTTCAGTTATGATATTTTCAGCATCACTATCGTCTCAAAATAAGCTTGGGATCAGATATGGTTCAGAAATTATCGACTCATATCAAATATTAGATTCGTTCAGGGGTAAATAAACTGTTGAGAATTTTGAAATGGAACAAGTGAATACAAAAATAATTTAAGTGAACATTTTGTTCAAAATATTTCGACAATTTGGGAAAATATTCGAAACTTCAATGATCCCAGTGGCTCACCACAATGTTAATCCAAAGAAGACTATTTGTGCACGAGTGGTACCTTGGTAGCTTTACATAACACCAGACTCTAATGAATCTTCTCACAATATATCAACTCTTCCAGGAGTTACTGAATAAACTACCTAGATCTTGGTAATAAAATACTCAAATATTTTCCTTAGTTTTTTCACCACATCTGAAATCATTCTACTGTTTCAAAATTGTAATGAAATACAGGATGTTTTATTGAAGAATTCAACACTTCCAAATAATTTTTTAAATTTTGAAGTGATTCGGCCGATAGGTACTTGATGAAAATACATATTGAAGTGAACAAAAGACTCTCGCTTCACTGAATTATTTTCACTTAACAGGGTTTACAAAATCACGACACGTTTTTCGCTTTACAATAGATTTTTCAAGTGGAGTTATACTGATCAGTATTCAGTCTTTTGTTTACTTTCAAATCATTTCTACCCATTCTATTGACCATATTCAACCAGCCAGTTTCACGGACTTTAGAAGATATCCTTAAATGTCTTCGAATTCCATGAATCAGTCTTATACATGAATTTTGTAAAATTTCAATTTCGTTTCTATAATGGCTAGTTAGACTTGGACCATAGAGGTCATCCCCATAGTTGAAAAGTGATAAAATCAATGTTTCACAAAGTTTCTTTTTCACTGAGGAAGTGAGGGATCCCCTATTGCCGTGAATAATTCTCAAGGTGGGGTAGGCTTGCCTCAAAATGCCATTAATATATCTTTCGAATCTTAGGTCAGCATTCATGAAGATGCCTAGACTCTTTGCTTCATTAACCAGGGGAAGTAGATCATCGTTCACCTTGAACTCAATGTCAGAACAGATTTTTTGGTCCAAAAAGAACGATATTTGATTTGCTGGTGTTTATCTTGAGACAGTGTTCTGAGGCTGACGACTTAACGAGAGCATCAATATCTTCATTAATCTTTGTATATGCAATTTCCTCTCCTCTCGAAATGAAACTGTGATGAAGTTGTGTGTCATCTGCGTAAAGATGAACCGAGCAATTTTCAAGAGATGCAACAATACCTGACGTGTATATTGTAAAAAGCAAGGATCCTTGGGAAAAACCTGAATTGAGTTTCAAAAATTGAGATTACTCTCAATCAATACAAACTTTCTGTCGCCTATCGACCATGTAGTTTTTGAATAAAGTTACAGGAGATTCCGATAGTCCAATATAGTGTAGTATTTTCAATAGAAAATTATGATTCATTGTATCAAAAGCACGGCTGAAATCAAGTAGAATTAATGCTGCTTAATGTCCCTGATCGTTGGCTCTGGGGATGTCGTCGACAACATCCAGTAGAGCGGTAGTGCATCTGAAGCCCTTACGGAATCCCGATTGTACTGCGGGAAGCAGTGAAAATTTCGATAAGTGTCCCCAAAGTTGTGACTCAATAGCTCTTTCTAGAACCTTCGACAATGTTGGTGAGATGCTAATTGCTCACAAGTCTCTGTATTCCGTAGGGGCTGCCTTCTTAGGTAAGACTTTTAGTACCGCCCTACCCCAGATCCCCGGAAAATCATATGGAGTCGAACAGTAATTAATGACAATAGAAGACATCTTGTTTGTTTGGTATTAGAGGGGTAAAGATGAGAGGGGGTAAAGGAGACGTTGACGTGCTATACGTAATAGCAAGTACCGCGTGTAACTGTCAAAAGCTTGAGTACGCTGATGCCCCCCGGACCCGAAGAGAGTAAACGTTATCTGAATAGAAGGCACTAATAAGCTCCAGCCAATCAGAATCTTGTAGCATTAACCCGTCATAGTGACGTACATGGACATGAGTTTAGGTGGCCCACGTAACATTCAATATACATTCAAGAGCCTGTAGCTCTCATATACCGCGGAGTGCGCTAGTCCGTCACTGTCCAGAGAGAATGGTGGCCATGACATGTCCATATACGTCACTATGACTCACAAATGATCTTTCATCCCTTTCTATTAGTGTCACCATTGTCTTATGGGGAATAGACTCTCCTACTCAGATAACGTTTAATCTCTTTGCCCCGGACCTAGCAAAACAATAACCTAGATACCGTATCTAGCGTAGCATATATGATCTGAGTAGAAAACCATCAGTTACCTGGATTTCTATCTTCTGTTATTTCAAAGGAATAACGTCTGACAAACCAGCATCAGATAAAACCACGAGTCCGATGGACAGGTGTTGTTGTCAGACGTGTCTTCATGCTGAATAATTTTTCTATTAGGAATGTAGATTCATCGATGAAATTTTGAGGGGCACATTATCACCTTTGATCTATTGTCTAAGAAAAAGCAGATTCATACATAATCAATTCATTATGCCTCTCTCATTCTGCAATGAAATGTATGGATTCACTGTGGAAGGGATCGGAAACGATACCCTTCACTATCCCATAAATTCGGCCATAAAATATTTTATGGCTCACCTTTTATATCAGAAAGGTCTGCCGGAAATGCCATGTTGATGGTTCATATAAATTGAAATGTCCCATTTCAATGCCATTAAAACGATGTATTTCGAAAACGAATGAAAATTTATCCTCCGGCTGAAAGCAAAATCTCTACACAGAAAGCCAGAACTGTATGATTTTTTCAACGCTACATTGGAAACAATTATTTGATTGATTCGTAGAGTGGAAATGAAAGCTTCAAAAAACTATTCGTTTCTTTCATTTCCCAACTCACAGCGTCCCTATCGATAGCAGCAAAGTAAAAAAAAACATAAAAAGCACAGTAGTCACACCAAATCGACCAATAACTGAATGAAATAATCAATAAGAATCGTTTTTGAAGTCAAGCTAAAAAGTAAAAAATATTTGCTTTGGATGTGTGACGTAGGTTATTCCGTAAGTTACGGATTCAAGACCTAGTCGCGCAAAGTTTCCATTTCGAATACGAAAGCGACAAGATGCTTATGATACCGTTTCATTTCAAAGAGGAATACGCAGATATTTTATTTGTGTATGGGCTTTGCGAAGGAAATGGCCAGTCTGCAATAAGAGAATAGAGACGTCGCTATCCTGATCGTCGTGTACCACATCATTCAACATTTGCTAAGGTACTTCAAAGTATTGGAAAAAAAAGTTCCATCAAATAGAGGACGAGAAGATGCTCGAAGAAATAATATTCATCACGAAGAGCAAATACTGGACGCTATTAATGATAATCCTTCTTGTAGCGTAAGAAGAATAAGTAGGCTCTACCTCGTATGCGTGTAAGGAAAACTTTGAAAGAAAATGGTTTGCATTCATACCACAAACAAAAAGTGCAAAAGCTTTAACCATTAACGGAATTTCATTTACCGACGAGAGCCAATTCACCAGGGATATAATTGATAATACTACAAATTTACATATTTGGGCAGACGCAAACCCACATGCCATTGTTCAGAAAAACTGCCAAAACAGATTTCATGTATGGTGTGGAATCCTTGATATTAATTTGATTGGACCTCACGTACCTGACGGACGGTTAACTGGTGATGTTTATCTACATTTTTTAGCCACTACTTCACCGGATCTATTGCAAGATCTCAATACCCGTGGTATGTAGTTCCAGCATGATGGTGCTGGACCTCACCTTTCAATTCCAGTTAGAAACCTATCTTAATACCACTAACCCCAACAGATGGATCGGCCGTATAGGTCCACTAAATTGGCCAACGCGATCCCCTGATTTAACACCCCTAGACTACTATTTATGGGGTCATTCAAAATCAGGAGTGAATAATGAAGAAATTAGAAATAGGAAACATTCATTAGAGAAAATCACTGCTGCATTTAATAGTGTTAGAGATAACCCTAAAATAATTCGAAAGTCAGTGAATCATCTAGTGGCACGCTCTCAAAAATGTATTGATGCTGGAGGGCTTCACTTTGAGAATGTATTGTAATTAGTAAAGTTTTTCACGAATCCTTTTTCTGTTATGTTTATTACAAAAAATTCATATTTATTAGTAAGCAAATATAATTTACAAAGTCAGTTATTCTCACAAGGACTTAACATAAAAAAGACTCATTCCGGTCCTGGGTTATGAGAGTATTTTATAAAATTTAACTTCTATCTAATTGAATAGAATAACAATATTAATGTCTCCGTAAATATTTATTATATTACTCCATTGTTTATGGTACTTTTTCCGACAATTGATTTTATCAGTGAAAAATTGAAAATAATAATTTGTTACGGAATAACTGAAATGGTGCCAGAAACTATTTTAACATGTTCCTGTAGCATTTTTTCCGTGGAATTCGTATCTGAGCTCAGATTTTTGATAATTATTGTTCAAGGTGAGTTATTCTTACAAGAACTTATAAAAACATATTCCGGTCCTGATATGGGTTTTGTTCAAGGGGCTACTTGTTGAGGCCTTCCAGTTTAATTCATGTACCAAATTAGAACCAAATCGGCTAATCCCTGTATCATAATGGCGGATTGTGTTTTTTGTCCAAATTCTCAAATCACTATGTATGTCAGTAACTAAGCGATTTTGGACATTTGTATATGGCATTTTGCAATCATATTGGCAGTCCTTATAATATAAAAGTTTTTTTCGGTTTCATCTCCGGACACCCTGTATATCATATATAGGTTCGTATAGAAAAACTTAACAGAGATGAGATCACCGAGATAATTGTTGTAGATTATTTCATGTATACCCACGCACTGGATATCCTTTGTGGGTTACCTAATTTATTTTCAATAAATCTCTTAGTTTTTATGCATGCGCATATATGTATATATATGCTTTGTTTGTAAAAGTGTTTGTGAATGAATAATATTATTATTATATCTGATGTGTATATCATCAGGAGAAACGATACCTGATAATCAGCGTACAATGTTGACGATATGTGGGAAACTGGAAACTACAGAGACAAAGAAAATTTAAAAGCTGAGTTCAAGAAACGTTTTGATATCATAGATCTGAGGGAAGTGAGAAACGTATTGTCTATAAGAGTAAGCTGTTTCAAAAATGTGATATTATCCAAAGGAGTTGTTAAACCTTCACCTGTTGGAGATAAATTTTCGTCTGAATGACCATGAACCACTTGATTATGAGAAAAAATGCTATACCAAAAATGTGTTTGGAACATTTTTTGTCTGAAATCGCTCACGAATGCTTACTTTCTCGAAGCAACTCCAGGCCCCAAAATACGTTAATCTAGTCTTTTAGTCCGTTGCTAAGCAACGAACTTTCTCGGACCAAAAACGGTCCGGGAAAATTTTTGTCGGCCTATGCCGACGCAATCAGTCCCTGCCGATTTTTGTATATACATTTTAGACAGTAAATAAATACACGCAAACAACCAACTCAGATTATGAACATTTATTGAATATATGATTACACATATGAAATATTTATTATAACTATTTTTGTATATTTATAGTTATGTTGCAGTTTGTACAATTATCAAACATAGGCTGAACTCTACCTAAAAAGTCATTCTCATTGTCACTTCCCCCTCTAAATGTATCTGTTACGTTACCTGTTTTCTTCTTCGGCAATAATACTTATAGTAGTAGCAGATTTCTCTTTGTCACTTCCCCGTCTAATTATTTCATCTGCTATGTCTGCTTCATTTGTAAAATATTCCTATATATATCCTACGGCAACGGTTGAGGATTTTCATCCCCCATGCCTCTTTGAAGCAATTGAATCTGCCCCAGTTTCAACCAAAATTGTCGCCGAGGACCGACGGAAACAATGTGTATTCATGTGCATATGTCAAATTAAAAAAAATTGCGATAATTTGAGGCATTTTGACTGATTTATATCCAATATTTGCCTGCAACCTTTCCCATTTGAATATTTGAAGAAAAAGCGGCAACTTACTTAATTTTCTGGACGACATGCAACATATTTTCTATACAATGGCATATTAGTTTCGTTATCACAAATGATCTTGGTTTGTTCGTTTTATTATCGGGTAGTTTGATCAAAAGCTTAGATCCAAAATCTTCTATGTCATTCAAATTTAATTGATATAGTTCATCACGGCGACATGCACTGGCAACACCAAATATTCAGGCAACCTAAAAAATTATTATTTTGGTTAGTTTAAAATGTGGTATCATTATGACGGAGCACCGGCCCTTTTCCAATGAATCGTTCGTCAATTTCTTGATCAAACATTCCATGATCGGTGGATAAGTAGACGTGGTCCCATACATCGGCCTGCACGTTCTATGGATTTACCTTCACTTGACTTTTTTTTGTGCGGATACCTTGAATCCCTAGTGTATGAAACACCTGTAAAATCTGTGGAAGATTTATTGGCGAAAATTTTATGATGAATATGAGGTTTGGTTTGTTTGTCAGTTGATCTGTCGAAACAATCATATGCAAGAAAGTATAGTAACATATCAGTGAATCCGCATCATCGATTCGATCAAATAATATGATGAATGAAAAAATGGAGTTATCGGTCTCATTCTGACTCACCCGTACTATGTTTCCGATTCTCCCAACATTAAAAAATGTTTAGGAAGTTGACACATATTCGGAAATGTAAGAAATGAGCACTATGCGATTATTTCACAAAGGAAATTATGTCTCTACTGAGGACATATCAGTTTTTCTCAATTATCTCAGAAACCTCCACTTTTAGGCTCATGGAATGTCATGACTTTTAGGTTGAGTATCGATGAGCCGAACTGATGTCAAACGCTCATTTCTCCATTCAATTGTCCCAAGAAAATATGAAGAAACATATGACCACATACCATCGTAACTACGCCATTGGTTTACGAAAATAAAGAATTATAACTTCAAATTAGCACGTTGATAAACTTTGTTTAAAATTTTTTCCTCCAGGAATTTTGGAGAAAACAAATTAAATCTTAATTTTTTTCGTACTTTAAACACCTTATATCTCAGAGGGGATGCAAGCAGGAAGGGGGCCACTTGGGGTCACTTTTTTTTCCCCAGATTCTGGGGAAATTTTATACTTGAGGCGCAGGCCAATTTCCCCAGATTCTACGACTTTTTAAACGGGTAAAAAATGGCAACATCGCAAGTGGCAACGTTGTCGGGTCGATTATTGGTGACGGAATGTATACGTCAATGGTCGTTGGCGGGTCGTAGACTTCAAAGACACGGTTGGTGGAGGGCCGAAGATATGGTTGGCGGTGACGAAATGGGCCTTGGTTCATGACGGGGTGGCCGGCGGTGGAGGTTTGGTGGCGGATTCGGGGATTGATTCTGCTAGTGGGTGCGTACGTCGCTGAAACAATGGCGCATGGCATAGGTGAGCGGATGAGTGTTGGCCAGTGGCTGTGGATTGGGGGTAAATTGGGGGTTGGCCCACCTGGGGAACGTGTTCCATGACGTAATCCTGGCGGTGTCGGTAGACGTCAAAGGTCAAAATGACGACGGCAGACTTCACGACACCGTTGGATAGCTTTTTCCGGTGGCCCATGGCCAGAAACTTCCTTCAAAGATCGAAAGTAGGGGGGTTGATCCAGCTAGTGGGGTGCAAACGGCCGTATTTGGGTTTAGTTGGGCTGTGTCGGGTTGAGTTGGTCAACCGTGACGTTGGCCCAGAGGGACATGTGAGGGTTGGATCGTGGCTTTGATCCATCGAAAACGACGAGAATAGCGCAGTATTGGTATCGAAAACGACGAAAACGACGAGAATGGCGTATCGAAAACGACGAAAACGACGAAAACGACGAGAATGGCGTATCGAAAACGACGAAAACGACGAGAATGGCGTATCGAAAACGGCGAAAACGACGAAAACGACGAGAATGGCGTATCGAAAACGACGAAACGACGAGAATGGCGTATCGAAAAACGACGACAAACGACGAAAACGACGAGAAATGACGTAACGAAAACGACGAAAACGACGAAAACGACGAGAAATGGCGCACGAAAACGACGAGAATGGCGCACGAAACGACGAAACACGAGAACGGCGCATCGAAAACGACGAAACGACGAAACGACGAGAATGGCGTAACGAAAACCTAATTAAAACGACGGCAACGACGCACGAAACGACGAAAATCCACGAGAATGCGTATCGAAAACGACGAAAACGACGAGAATGAAAGAAAAACGACGGCACGGCGTATCGAGAACGACGAAAAACGACGAAAACGACAGAATGGCGTATCGAAAACGAATTTGAAAACGACGAAAACGACTTAATGGCGACGAAAACGACGAAAACGACGAGAATGGCGTAATGAAAACGACGAAAACGACGAAACGACGACATCGGCGTATCGGCAACGACGAAAACGACGGCGTCCACGGCGAAACGGCGTATCGAAAACGACGAAAACGACGAGCACGGGCGTACGAAACCGAAACGACGCACGGCGTAATGAAAACGACGCGTCCACGAATGGGCGCACGAAAACGACGGAAACGACGAAAACGACAATGGGCGCACGAAAACGATCCACGGCAACGGCGTGAAAACGACGAAAACGGTTTAAATGGCGCATGAAAACGGTTTAAATGGCGCAATGTCCACTTAAATCTTATTTAAACGTCGGCGCGTGGCTGGGTACGAAAATTCCGGCGTGTCGCTCGTTAACATGGTGCCATCAACGAAATAAGTAACGCTGGTCGCGCCGACCCGCGGCCGCGACTTAAGCTGACCAGAGTTTCTCGGACAAGCAGCAGGCAGTTGCGCAGCAGCAGAAATATGAGCAGCGTGACAGGGCAATTACGAAAAACATGGCTCGGGCGAAAATTCTGTCGTCGTAAACATGGCCGGTTTCGTCATCGGAAAACATGCCGACGTCAAAGAGTAAAAAATACGACCGGTAAAGACAAAATACGGTTACTGTCATCGAAAACAGGTTTACGTCATTCGGCAAAAACATGCTACTTTGCTGGGACAGTGGCTGCCGGCTCGTCAACATGGCCACTTTGCAAGAAAAATATTTATCGTTGTCGTTAAAAACATGCCCGCTGGCTGAAAAACATGGTCGCTCAGTCACAGTGAAAAACAAAATCGCGTTGCCACCACGCATATCGTTCGGTCGCCGGGAGAGAAAAGATGGCTGCTGTTGTCATTGGAACATGTCGCCGTCGCCAGTGCTTGTCATCGGTCACATCGCTTAAAGAAAAACATGTACATGGTTACTAAAACACGAAGAAAAACATGATCATTGCGTTAAACATAATTGTTGAAGAAAACCCGTGACGGGTCATTGGCAAAAAAGAAAAATCAAATATATGAGCGGCTCAATTACCATGAAATTGCTTGTTCATATACATTTTGCTGGCAGGGCGTCGATGTCTTCGATCAGCCATTTTCACGAGACATCGTGAACGATGGCACGGAATGGTTTTCGCCTAAAATTATTTAAAAATAAAAATTTGCTTCTCGTCTCATTGAGCAGTGAGGTGTCAACAGAACACTAAGGTTTGCTCGAGGTCAAAAGCCAGCGCTTTTCCTCCAACTTTGTCAGAATACGGGGGCCCGCTATTTCGATACCAATGACATTTAAATATCGTGCCCGTCACTGGCTCGTAGTTGACGCAGCCGAAACGTCAGTCAAAGAAATGCTGTACTGGAGGTTTTGAATCACTGTGTACGATTTCGATACCAGGTCATTGACGTACGACAACAAGATACATATCAAAATACGCCGGTGTCAGCATGTTACTGCTGCTACGCTTCGAAAGAAGGTGAAAAGTCAATGTTTGCTGGCCGTGCAGTTATGATCTTCGTTATCAAAATCGTTCGGTGAAAGTATTTCTGCCAGGATTTCAAAATAAACTGGAAACGCGTTATAGTACGAAATATGTTCGCCGTGATGACATCATGCATTCAGAGCGAGATGCTGCTTAAATTTTCGTTGAAATACAGCGACATAAAACAACCGCGCTGGTAACGCCACTGGAGTGTCGTTACCGACAATGAAGTGTTACTACTTTTCAGAGCTTAGTGTCTCTGTTATTATTTGTGCGTTGATGGTTATGAAACAGGAGCGGCCACGGACAAAGCGGTGATAATAACTGACGCAAGTTTCGTTATAAACGTAAAGTTCTCCCAACATTACAGCTTACAGGACCGAGCGTTGTCAGTATGACGGAAGTTATGCTGTTGTCGATTTATAAGTGAAAGTTATTATAAATAATGGGAATTCAGCACTTTCGATAAGAAGTGCTGCCTTCCGAACACCGTACAGTTGAATGAAAGTCTACCAACCGTAGTCGAAGTTTCAGTTTGAAGGTCAGCAATACGTATTCTTTCGTGCGACGAATGCAGTTTCAAAGACATGGTGAAAATGCATTCGTCCCCACTGGCGTTGGCGATGCAGCGTCACCGGGGGCGCGCGGATCGGCGACTGGTCGCGGTAGAGACGAGCCTGGTGAGCTGTGCTGGCTGGCGGGTGGCGACGACATATTGCTGCTGAAAGGTTGCCGCATAGCCGGGCCGCGTTTCGCGTGACGTGCCAAATCACCATGCCGGCGTGACGCGCGCTGCAGGCCGAAAGACGCAAATATGCTGATGCGCGAAGCCGCAGTATGCTATTGCGAATGTCGAAAGCACACGACGTTTCGATGTAGTTCGAATCACGAAAAGAGGCCTTCCGGCCTGCCAATAAAGAGTTAGAAGAACAATGCCTGATTAATAATAACAGAGCCCACCACGTACCAGTAAACCGGAGTGACCACGACGATGCGATAAGGGAAATTTCGGTGGCCGACAATAAAAATACTACGTATTTTACGCACGGTAGCCACCCGTTATGGGTGAGATAAAGGTGCGAGTGTTTATCAAAGACAACTTCGACCGAAATATAGCGAAAAGCCTGCAATGCATATCATGCGAGTTGAACAAAAACGGGAAATGTCGTACCTGTTCAGACCGCCAGACAGTTGGTTGCTTCAAATTATTTCGACCAATGAAACAATTTCTTGTGTGTCACAATGAAAGCAGCCCGATTGCATCGAAATAGCACCAGGGTGCTGATGTGTCGATATGCCAGTCATTTCGAAGCGAGTGAATATGAATATAGTTTCGAAGACAGAATGGGCGCGAAAGTAGCGTCGATTTCAACATACGTCAAAAGCGCAGCTTTGTGACTTCGCCACGATATCTACGAATCCCGGAAATTTACACAGCCGAAACATATGGCGTTACAGATTGATGGAACGCCGTATTCAAACGAACACAGGAAAGCCACCGGCTGTTGTTGTTATTAAATTAATACGGCAGCCCATCGACATCAAAGTGAATAAGCTCGACACAACGTTCGAGGCCGGGTTATCGATGGACACTGCTGGTTTCTTTTCGCGTCGAGAGCTGTATGGTTAAGGCATAAATGAATTACCCGAGAGTTTTTCCCCAAAACAAAAAACCTTTCCTATTGAGTCCTGTTGATTTGTTTGATATATGGCAGAAATTCGCGCCACACATAAACAATTGTCACCCTGATTTGGTTGAAACGCATCCATCCAGCCCCGACAAAAATCCTTGGAACAAAAAGTGAAACCAATCTGATCGGTTGGCTCACCTCCGTTCCTTTGAGGATAATTTGTGGGGTGCATCCCTCACCCCACCTACAGGCCCGCACCTTGGCATTTGCAATTTTTAACTCCACAAAATTCCACCCCGGAGTCCAAAAAGTCGAATTTTCTAACATTATCTTACAAGTTGAATTTTTCACCGTAGAATTACAAAATTTTTCACCCCAAGACAGGTCTGGGAACGGCCACATCCGAACAAACAGACTGAAATCACATGCAATGTTTAAAGTAAAACGGTAGACCGACCGAACGCTTCATTTCCCCCAAAAGGCCCCGATTTTATCAAAATTTTACCCTTTTCTCCCATGAGAATATTGCAAAAAGAAGGGATATGAAGTAAATTGACAAAACCACCCCCAAAGGGCCATGGTAACGTATGGATTATTCAAAACCCCCATAACACAAAAATAACAAATTATGGCAGAACGCGTAATATGAACACTGAAAAGACTTTTTTTACAGCACTTTCACCAACCAGACCTAAAAGACACGGGGTTGAAAAACACTGCGCCATACTAACGAGCAGTATGTCATACCGCAGATTCTGGGCTCTTCAAAAAGGGTGAAAAATGGCAACAGCATGAGTGGCAAATTGGCGGGGCGATTGGTGACGGAAAGTATAATCTAAACGGTCGTTGGGGATTTTAGACAAGTGCGTGGACGTACAGGTAAGTGGGCCGTAGACTTCAAAGACACTTTTGAAAAGTCGCAGAATCTGCGAGTATGGCACATACTGCTCGTTGGGTATGGCGGATGACACCACCAAAAAAGGGCTTTGAAGTCTACAGTTAAAGTACATGCAGAGTCTTTTCAGTGTCCATTACGCCCACACCTTTAATCTTGTGTTATAGTGGAAATCACAAAACAACCAAAAATTGGTCACCATTAATAGTGGTTTTGTACCGAAGTACTCATATGCACCCTTCTGCATGTACCCTTTTGGAGTAAAGTACACTTTTGATGAAATCGGGGCCCTTTGGGAAATGAAGGGTTCAGTCCCTCCGGCCCCCCTGTTTATTTTCTTAAACATTGCACCGGTGATTTCAGTCTGTTTGTTCCAGATCATTGTGCGGTTCAGGACCGTTTTTGTGTGAACAAAATTTTGTAATGTCTACAGTGAAAAAAATTTAACATTGTAAAAAGATAATGTTAGAAAATTCGACGCTGACCCAGGAGAACCGTGGACAAAATTCAAAATACCCAAGGGTGGGGGTCGTGGGCAGGAGGGATGCACCACCCAAATTATCCCCAAAGGAACGGAGGAGTAGAGCCAACCGATCAGATTGGTTTCACTTTCTGTTCCAAGGATTTTTTCAGAAGGGATGGATGCGTTTCAACCGCATCTGAGGTGACAATTGATGATGTGGCAGCGAATTTCGCCATATATCAATCAAATTTTAACAGACTCAATACGGAAACTTCTGCTGGAGATAACGTCGGTTCCAATGCCCAAAGGCGAAGGTCCAAGGTCCAAGAACCAAGACCCCTAAAAGACAGCGTTTCTCCGATCCCAGCTCTGTACCTTTGGGTATGAAAATTAATAAGAATTTGTAATGTGTGTGGTCAATTTTCACGAACTTTGTTACCACGAACACAGTTTGAGATGAATGATGACGTCACCGATAACGATAATCTGCTCAGAGAGGTGAACAAAATCAGTGAATATGTTGCATGACATTCTTAATTGTTGAAAAGTCTCCCAATTTCTGAAGAATTAATGAACCGTCTTTATCAAATTAGAGACCGTAGTTCGTGCTGTCGGAAATTTCAAGAACCAATGAATCGCTCCATTGACTTGGAAGCCTGTATTCGTGCTGTTGAAATAGAAAAGGGGCAAAATTTTCCATTAAGTGTTTCCTCCATCATCTTCATTGTTCCAAATGGTACCTATCTGTTATCGATATTTTAGATTCGTCCTAAATAACGATAACAAGTGGGGATTCCGAAGGTTTAAACCTTCATAACGAGGCCGTCCACACCTCCAGTCTTTTGTAAGACCTCCTCCTGGGTTGGCCATGGAAACGGTGTGTTTGTTTCGGTTTTTCGCATTACATCACGTCACAGTGACATCACTTTTTTCAACAGAGGTTCGAGGTTATTTATACCCATATGTGAAAAACAGATGTACAAATAACATATTTAGTTATCATTCATATACAGATATAATTTTTGATAGTAGAGTCTTTAATTACTGTGAAAGTCCTTCGGCGGGCATAGTATATCAAATAAATTCCAGTTGAATTGTCCTGCTGAGACTCTCCGTGAATTCGTTATACTTTGTAATATGTATCTCGACGAAAGAAATATGAATGTCCATCGATGTATCTGAAGACCGTTGTGATGTCATTCGGTACGCCTCGAAAATGTCACTTATTCACCCTCTACTTTGAATGTCATTCGGGGTATTATTGAATTTAATGTAAGATTGGCTATAAACTAACCAATAGTTTGGTCCTGTGTTCGTTTGGAATACAGCATTGACCCCGCTCATCAGACATCTGTAGTATGTATATGTTTCGGCTGTAAATCCGGGGATAATGCCTCGTAGAATGTATTCGTAGAGTCATCGATGGCTATTATATTTCCTTCTGCTTTTGTTTAAAATATGTGAAATCGGTGTTCACTTTTTCCTTTATACATCCTGTCTTCAAAATATATATTCACTCCTTCAAGATGACAATATCAGCCTATGTGACACCGGGATGCTTTTTTTTCGATTCTGTCGGAAAACTCATTGTGATTTTCAAGAAATTGTTTCATTGGTCGAAAAAAGCTCAGTTGGAAGAGCGATAGACTGAAGATCTGGCGGTCCCTGGTTCGAACCCAGGTTTCGACTTTTCCCCGTTTTTTGATGATATACATGCAAACTTTTCATATTCATGTTCTTCAGTCAAAGTTGTCTTGATAGAGTACTTCGTACCCTTGTATCTCACCCCATAAAGAAGTTAGCTCCTAGTGCCTTTTGCCATCAGAAAATACGTAATTATGATTTTTGGTATCGAAAGAATTCAGTACACCGAAATTTCCTTATCGCATCGAAATCAGTGGTCACTTCCGGTTTATGAGATTTTGATGGATTTGACTCTATCGATGTACAATCCGAATTGAGCATTAGTTTTCTTCTATCTCCTTTTTAAAAGGCCGGGGAAATGCTTTTCGATGATTTGGATACATCCGAAACGTCGATATTTCTGTTTTAACTCGACGACAAGTGCCATTCATGTTGAATTCACCCAATAGCATGCCTCCCAACCTCCGCACCCCATCCAACATGGCCGTCTGCATTCAGCCCTACCCAACGCACGTCCACCTCCAACATGGTGGTCTGTACCCATCCTACCGCTGGCTGCAACCAATAGCATGTCCGACCAACCCAACTCAACCCAACCCAAATATGTCCGTCTGCACCCACCAATAGCGTGCTCTACCCTACGCCCACCTCCAATATGACGTCTCTACCCCACTGACCAATAACACGTCACCCACAATGGCCGCCGATCCGACACTAGCGCCCCCAGTGACACCAGCGGCTAAATCATAACATAGTGGGTTAGGAATGCATTTTCCTATGTCGAAAGTCCTAGGGAAACTGCATTCGTCTTCGAAAGAGATACAGCGATGTGCGGCTAAACAAACTTCATTTTTTTCTGAGTTGAATCGAATTCTTATATATTTAGACTTTCATTCAATATTGCAGTGAACACCGGGAAAAAACACTTTATCAGAAAGTGCGGATTCCCATTGTTTATAATAACTTTCCTTATCATCGACAACAGGAAATAGCTTCCGGTCATACTGATAACGCTCGGTCACGTAGGCATGATGGTTGGGAGGGAAAAAAGTTTTAAATGGCAAACGCGTCCAGTTATTTATCACCCCGCAACCTGACTTCCGTGTACTCTCGTGTACTCGTGCTCTTTCATCAACACTTTTTCGTGTCTGGGGTTTATCTATCGAAAAGTAAGTACATTTTCTCATTCTTCAGTGCTTTATTCTCCAGTGTGTTCTATTTTTTTTTTTTAATTCGAAACTGATTGTTTTAATATCGTTGTGAACTCGACAGAAAATTCGCTGCTTACATCACCTAATTTTCCTGAACTCTGAATCTATGATGATATATCAGTCCGGCAAGTTTTATATTTCGATACCTATATAACTTGTAGACCTGATCACAGTTTAATTTCCAAAAGTACATAGCTTAGGGGTACTCCATGTTGATTCCTAACGTTTTGACGCGATTACATCGAAACGGATCCATAATACGTATAGAACATTGACCTTCCTCTTCTCAGAGTATGCGCACGAGGTTGTGCTCCCAATTCTAACGAAGTTCGCCCTACTGCCCCCTTTTTACACCGGAAAATGTTTAATTATGTATCTTGACATTGGTACGAATCCAATGGTACCAAAATTATCGAAATCGAATTTTGAAGAATTGATTTGGTGGGTTCAAAACCTCAATTTTAACATTTCTTGTTTTGATGACTTTGGACTGTCCCCGATGCGTCCAATACGGAATTGAGTATTGGTTTTGATATTTCATGTCATTTAAGGCTATCAAATAGCGATTTATTGTTCTACGATAAAGTTGGAGGGCTGGAGCTTGATGAATATAGATTATATGGGTGTTCTCCTTTCATTTGACACCCCACTTGCTATGATAGGACGGAAAATAGATTTTTATTTTAAATCGATTTTCAAATGCCAAAATGACTCAAGTACATCGATTCACATTGTCTCGTTGAAAATTGGCTGAATCGGAGACATCGACTTTTTTTTGGTCCACCCTGTATACAAAATGTATATGAATTCATGTATTTCATGGTAATTTGAGCCACTCTGTATATTTGATTTTTGTTTTTTCTTTCCAATGACCGTCCACAGGTTTTTTCTTTCCAATGAGAAGTGGTTATGTTTTTTTCTTACACACAGTGGTCATGTTTTTCTTCGATGACAGGTGGCCATGTTTTTCTTTCAAAGCCGTCGTGTTTTTTTTTTACAAAGCGGCCATGTTTTTTCCGATGACAAACGCCACGTTCTTTCCAATGACAGGCGACAATGTTTTCCAATGACAAGCGGCCATGTTTTTTAATAACAGACGGCCATGTTTCTCTCCAATGACAGACGGTCATGTTTTTTCGATGACAACCAACTATGATTTTGTTTTTCTCTCCAATGACAGGCGACCATGTTTTTTTTTCACAATGACAGACGGCCAAGTTTTTTCCTTGAATTATGTCGACCATGTTTTTCTCTCAGCTGCCAATGAAACACCCTGTCTATCTTTATACTCTCATATTTCTCTCTTTCTCTCTCTCTCTGTCTTTCTCTCTTGTCCGAAAGGAGCTCCATGAGGTGGGTCAACCCCCAAATTTTCGGATCTCGCAGCCGCACCCTACTGACAGGATCAACCCCCGAATTTCCCACGGGCCAAAGCCACGTTGTATACTTATTTCGTTGATAGCCCTCTATGTTTAGCAAACTGACACATACAAGACCATTCTCGTCGTTTTCGATACCAATACTGCGCCATTCTCGTCGTTTTCATCGTTTTCGTCGTTTTCGATACGCCATTCTCGTCGTTTTCGTCGTTTTCGATACGCCATTCTCGTCGTTTTCGTCGTTTTCGATACGCCATTCTCGTCGTTTTCGTCGTTTTCGATACGCCATTCTCGTCGTTTTCGTCGTTTTCGTCGTTTTCGTCGTTTTCGATACGTCATTCTCGTCGTTTTCGTCGTTTTCGATACGCCATTCTCGTCGTTTTCGTCGTTTTCGTCGTTTTCGATACGTCATTCTCGTCGTTTTCGTCGTTTTCGATACGCCATTCTCGTCGTTTTCGTCGTTTTCGATACGCCATTCTCGTCGTTTCGTACGTCCATTTCGTCGTTTTCGTCGTTTTCGTTACGCCATTCTCGTCGTTTTCGTCGTTTCCGCCGTTTTCGATACGTCATTCTCGTCGTTTTCGTCGTTGTCGTCGTTTTCGATACGCCATTCTCGTCGTTTTCGTCGTTTTCGTCGTTTTCGATACGCCATTCTCGTCGTTTTCGTCGTTTTCGATACGCCATTCTCGTCGTTTTCGTCGTTTTCGTCGTTTTCGATACGCCATTCTCGTCGTTTTCGTCGTTTTCGATACGTCATTCTCGTCGTTTTCGTCGTTTTCGTCGTTTTCGATACGTCATTCTCGTCGTTTTCGTCGTTTTCGTCGTTTTCGATACGCCATCTCTCGTCCTTTTCATCGTTTTCGTCGTTTTCGATACGCCATTCTCGTCGTTTTCGTCGTTTTCGCCGTTTTCGATACGCCATTCTCGTCGTTTTCGTCGTTTTCGATACGCCATTCTCGTCGTTTTGTCGTTTTCGTCGTTTCGATACGCCATTCTCGTCGTTTTCGTCGTTTCGATACCAATACTGCGCCATTCTCGTCGTTTTTGATGGATCAAAGCCACGATCCAACCTCACATGTCCTCTGGCCAACGTCACGGTTGACCAACTCAACCCGACACAGCCCAACTAAACCCAAATACGGCCGTTTGCACCCCACTAGCTGGATCAACCCCCCTACTTTCGATCTTTGAAGGAGTTTCTGGCCATGGGCCACCGGAAAAAGCTATCCAACGGTGTCGTGAAGTCTGCCGTCGTCATTTTGACCTTTGACCCCCCACTGCAACACTCATCCGCTCACCTATGCCATGCGCCATTGTTTCAGCGACGTACGCACCCACTCATGGAACACGTTCCCCAGGTGGGCCAACCCCCAATTTACCCCCAATCCACAGCCACTGGCCAACACTCATCCGCTCACCTATGCCATGCGCCATTGTTTCAGCGACGTACGCACCCACTAGCAGAATCAATCCCCGAATCCGCCACCAAACCTCCACCGCCGGCCACCCCGTCATGAACCAAGGCCCATTTCGTCACCGCCAACCATATCTTCGGCCCTCCACCAACCGTGTCTTTGAAGTCTACGACCCGCCAACGACCATTGACGTATACATTCCGTCACCAATAATCGACCCGACAACGTTGCCACTTGCGATGTTGCCATTTTTTACCCGTTTAAAAAGTCGTAGAATCTGGGGAAATTGGCCTGCGCCTCAAGTATAAAATTTCCCCAGAATCTGGGGAAAAAAAAAGTGACCCCAAGTGGCCCCCTTCCTGCTGATGCATTTTAGGACATACCTTGATAGCAACTTTTCACCTCGAAATGAGGTTAGGAATCTGTAGTCGGAGTTTGTCGGTCTAATTCTGACTCACCCTATATATATATATATATATATATATATATATACTTAAAAAAATCTACGAATCTTAAGGATGCAGTCAAAATAACTAGGCTGGGTTAAAAAATACTCTTTGTTATATGGTCGAGCTTTCGGAAACGTTTATTTCCTTTTTCAAGACATCTAAAAATGTAGAAAAGAACAAGTTTGAGTCACATGGTACTCCATAAAAGGTTAGAAATACTTACTAATTTGAGGGTGACATTCAAGTTAAAGCGTACATAATCAGGAACGAAAACTTGAGCAGATCATTGACAATACATTGCTTCAAAAATAAGTAAATTACAACCACTCTTATTTAAAAACTAGAAAAATTATCGTCATGGAGATGTCAAAATTAATTCTGCACATGGTCAAGTTATGCCAAAGAGCATGGATCACACAGAAAAGGAAATGATATACATTCGACATCGGACAACTGTCAATATGCAAAGTGGGGAGGGAGCAACCTGTTTGAATGTATTGCGAACTTAATAATAGTGGAATATTTGAAATTTATAAAATTATGATACATTTGGAATAAGAGATGAATAAAATGGAAAATGTTGATTAAATTTGGAAAATTTAAGACTCCACAGTCATTTATGGTCGAGAAAGGTAATGTTGTTCTAATTTAATAATGTAATTGTACATAATGATAAGATTATTTAAATTAGTTTTTTTATTAATGGTGTTAGTCATTATTAATATGGAACATTTCTTCAAAAATTATTTTATGAAAGTTGTTTTCAGTGCAGAGAATTTTAACATTTCCAAAGTCCACAATGTGTTTGTTCTTGATAATGACTCCTAACACCATGAATGAAAAAACTGATTTAAATAATTTTAGCATTATGTACAATTACATTATTGAATTGGAACAACATTACCTTTCTCGACCACAAATGAATGTGGAGTCTTAAATTTTCCAAATTCAATGAACCATTTTATTCATCCCTAATTTCAAATGTATCATAATTTTGTAAATTTCAAATTTCACGCCATTTAAGTTGGCAATACATTCAAACAGGTTGGTCCGTCTCCACTTTGCATATTGACAGTTGTCAGATGTCGGATGTATATCATTTCCTTTTCTGTGTGAGCCATGCTCTTTGGCATAACTTGACCATGTGCAGAATTAATTTTGACATCTCCATGACGAGAATTCTTCTAGTTTTTAAATGAAAGTGGTTGTAATCTACTTATTTTTGAAGCAATGCATTGTTTAATAATCTGCTCAATTGTTTTCGTTCCTGATTATGTACGCTTTAACTTTGTGATGTCATCCTCAAGTTAGTGAGTATTTCTAACCTTTTATAGAGTACCATGTGACTCAAACTTGTTCTTTTTTACATTTTTAGACAGTTATTTTGACTGCATCCTCAAGATAGTTTCGTAGATTTTTTTCTTCAACTAGTCTGTCAAGACTACCCTTCTATATGTATATATATATATATATATATATATATATATATATATATGTATATATATATATATATTTTTATATATATTTATTTATATATATATTTATATTCATATATACATTTTGTAACGTTACCTTTAATGACGTGTCCAGTGGTTCAGTGGCCTTGATCTTGTACCCATTCTTTCAACCCGCCGCTGGTTCGACTACCACAGCCGGCGAAAAAAATTCAAGGTCCCAAGAGTGGTTTCGGATCCTACTATAACAGGTAAGGGCTTCGTGATCTCAACTCTTACAAGTTTTCGTCAACTTCTGAGGATTTCTTATGCAACTTTCAAACACATATACTGTTCTACAGCCAATACGTGCTCATGAACAAATACATAAACATATCTGTAATAAATCTGTCTATAAATCTTGAATACAATACATGTATTGTTTGGATATCATGTAAATATGGGAGGGAACGCTTGATGAAAAAGTAGAATGTGTACACTCATTCTACACGGTGTCAGGAGATGAAACCGACAAAACTTATGGGGTTATAGGGATTGCCAATATGATTGCAAATTGCCATATACAAATGTTCAAAACCGCTTCGTTACTGACCTACCGAGTGATTTGTGAATTTAGACAAAAATTTCAATCCGCTATATTGAATACAGGAATTAGCCGATTTGGTTTAAATTTGGTACATAAATTGAACTGAAAGGCCTTAACAAGGCCTTTGAACAAAACCAATACCATATTAAGTTCTTGTTAGAATAATTCACCCTGTATAATAATTATAAAAAATCACAGCTCAAATTCGAAATCAACGAAAAACATCCTATGAGGACCTGTTGAAAAAGTTTCTGGCACCATTTCAGTTATTCCGTAATAAATTATTATTTTTTTATTGGTGCCCCTTTTTACCCATTTAAAGCACGCCTCAGCGTGTTTAAATCGAACTTTAAAAAACGCGCGTTTTTTAAAGGTAACCATGACAACCTCAACAAATCGAGAAACGTGAAGTCTAAATGACAAATTTTTTATTATTGATCTGACAGGAGTACCTTGTAACGTCAAAATATTACTCACAATTCGTTCATTTATATGTGCTCCTCCATCCATTTGATGAACTTTTCATATTTTTTTTACATATATCACTGGATTTTCGCGGTATTAACCGCGATTCTGCCTCACTTTTAAAAAAAATCGATATTAGAATAATTCATTTTGAGCTCTGGTGACAACAAATATTGATCTTTGGTAACAAATTGCAAATGAATGTTTTCTCATTTCCATGACAACGAAAGGTATACTGATGTCACATCACGAATTCAACCTTCTTGCATTATTAGTTCTTATTTCTATTATTTGTAGTAATAATACCAGTATATATGATTTCAAAGTGCACCAATAAAAAAAAATTACGTAAAGTATTCGTGGATAACTGGTCTTAAAAACACTTGCTCTATTTCGAGCACTCCGGCTGCGCCGTCGTGCTCGAAAAATCGCGCGTGTTTTAAAGCCCTTATTATCCACTTATACTTTAATATACTATTTTCAATTTTTTCATTCAAGAAATTAATTGTCGGATAAAGTACCATCAAAAATGGGTTAATATCATAAATATTGACGGAACCAAGACATAAATATTGTTATTCTCTTCAATTAGTTCGTAGTAAAATTTCATGAAATACTCTTATAACCCAAAAAAAACTAGGAATAAATTCGTATCAGTAGCTCACAATGTTTGTCTACATACAGTAGGCTCGTGTCAAGTGTCAAATCCCGAATTTCATTATAAAAAACTATTGCAAATTCAAAATTAGATGCCAGCGCCAGAGTGTCAGAAATTCAAACCAGACATACTTACATTGTTTGTCTGTTTTCTCAGAGGTTATAGACTTGTGCTCGGAGTTTCTCTGAAAATATTTCCATTTGGTATAATTTTCCAGTTTTTTTTGTGTAGTATTATTCATTTCAAGACTCTAGTGAAGTGATGTATTTAAATCTTAAGACAATATTATTTGCGAAAACGCTCTCTGGAGGAGTAGGCTCTAAAGTGCTTGCAAAAAAAATCTTTTTCGAAGTTTCTGGACAGCTTAGTGAAGTCATCGGGAATTATTTTGAAGAAATGTTACACCTTATTATTTGTGAATGTTCGAATTGAAAATAAAACTAACAAAAATAGTTTTTTTTATTTCATTTAAAACAAACAAGATGGTGTGAAAATGTGTCCTTATCACCTAGATACACATATATAGTCACTCTTTTTCCATACTGTATGAATTATCTTCGGTATGTCGAATAATATCTCTTTTTACTCTTCTTAAGTCTCTTTTTGTTTCTTCTAAATTCTCTTCAAAGGTTTTCTTTTTCACTTTTTTTCTTGGACACACACGATACAGAAAGGAACTGTATTCTTCTTCAAGATCCCAAGAGCTTGTCGTCTGTCTATAGACTCACTCACTCACTCCTAGATTAGTCTGCACTAGTAGGTTACATTCATTTTCTCACGGAAAATGATAAAAACTCATTCCAGTACAACGGGATCGTTTTGTCCAAGAGTCACATTGAGGTACACAACAATAATGATTTGAACTAGAGTCACTCATTTTTTCACTCGAGGACGTACAATAGTCAACAGAATATTCACCAGGTAAACCAGAATTTCATTGAATGTAAACAATCACAAGAGATTTGACTAGTTTCAAGTGTACAATGGGTAAAATCATATAAACATCAATGTTTCAAAAAGTAAACAATGTGTCCTTATCACCTAGATATACATATATAGTCACTCTTTTTTCATACTGTACGAATAATTTTCGGTATGTTGAATAATATTTCTTTTTTCGCTTCTTAACTCTCTTTTCTTTCCTCACAACTATTTTTTAAGGTTCTCTTCTCCACTTTTATCTTGGCCACAGACGATACAGCAGGATTTTGGGAAGGGACTGGATTCTTCTTCAAGAGCCCATCGTCTGTCTATAAACTATATTAGTCTGCACCAGAACATTACGTTCATTTTCTCATGGAAAATGATGAAAACTTATTCCAGTATAACGGGATCGTTTTGCCTAAGAGTCACATTGAGGTACACAATAATAATGATTTGAACTTGAATCACTCATTTTTTCACTCGAGGACAAACAATAGTAAACAGGTAAACAAGAATTTCAATAAATGTCAGCAATCACAAGAGATTCGACAATTTTTAGGTATACAACGGCTTAAATCATATAAACATTAATGTTTGGAAAAGTAAACAATGTAAGTATGTATAGTTTCCAAAATCGACACCAAAGGGAGTATCCCTTATTTTGAATTCCCAATTGTTTAGCTAGTTGTCATAAACGTTAGTTCTGTTGGTGTTCATTCATTATTCTTGTGTTTTTACGTTTAAACTATAGTTTTAAGAGTGTTTATGATGACGTTTCATTTCACTAATGAGGAATACACAGATATTCTATTTGTGTATTGATATAAGCGTACAGGGTGTTCTTATTGAAAAACCACACCTGTCCACCTTTTGTTATAACATACTGAGGGTTATTAGTCTATTGACCAATAACGGAACAATTTCCCAGAGCGGCTTGAGATCTTGTTTCTCCCAGTATGTAATGAAGCGGGGGGACTTAATTTGACAGTACAAAGACCAATCTCAAATCGTTTCGGAATAATAATACAATTAGGACTTGTAATAATATATATATGTATTTTCTTAACTATAAAAACAACTATTGATACACCTGGTATAATTTACTGAGAAAATGTATAGAAAGTCAAAATGAGATTGAATAAACAATAATTTAAATTGAGCAACAATATGTGCTGACAATTAAAATAACTGTTCTTCAGTTATTTTAACAATTAATGATAATTTTACTTTTGTTGAATCAATAATTTCTTCTATTATGAAATCAATAATGAAATATTTTCTTACTACACTATACATATATATCTTGCCAAATAAACAGTTTCATTGCTTACCGTCCACTGAAGTAATACACAATAGTTTAATTAAGACTTAATTAT
>JAFIRS010005206.1:0-62793 GCA_018342105.1 Gonioctena quinquepunctata
TCTATCAACTCTCGTATATCAGGGGTTTCCCCGAAGATAAAAGAATCGGAAAAAATTTCAATAGCAAGAGCTGTTAACCCAACCCATTTTTGACGGAATTCTTCACCAGTTCAAACCTGAAAAAAGAACCGAAATATCAGAACTGCATTTATGAAGCCCCATGAGGGGCATCGGGAAAAAGGGGGGCCTTATCGAAAAATTTGGGATAAACCAAGGTGGTTAACGTAAAATCTGTATCACGTATCACTGCACAAAAATTGGAGTAGCACCCCGCAGATTCCTTGGGCGATTGAAGATATAATCAATCGAAAATAAAAAAATTTCGAACCATTGTGACGATGGATGTCAAACGGGTGTAATCAACTCCATCGGATGGTATGGCAAACCCTGGAACTCCACTGGACATGGAAATAAATAATTTCTGCAAAGTAGATTCTATCTTTTTGGGGTAATTTTTTTAAATATACACTCAATGATATATATGGAGAAGATATATATAATATATAATATATAAAATATATTTATATATATATATATATATATAAATGGAAAAAAAAACCATAAAGGGGAGATAAAATGAAATAAATGCATAAAGCCCCGGGTCGTTTTACAAAAGGTTAATATAAATTGAAACACAATTGGTAGACCGTCAGGCGAAAACAACCATTTTCCCCACAATACCACTTCAATGATATTCACCTAAAACAATGCACTTCCATATAAATGGATTTGTTCCAAATGTTCTTTTTGATATATATTATCATTTTAAAAATACCCCCCCTATCTCATTTCTTATATGAACATTTTTTCATGTAAAATGAATAACCCTTTGGGGAATATATATATATATATATATATATATATATATATATATATATATATATATATATATTTTTTTTTTTTCATTTTTTACGAGAATAATACGATTGTGGTGGAGGTAGATTTGGCGATATATAAACATCAAAAGGGAAAACTCTATTTCACATTCAAGGGTTTTTTTCCATCCACGAATGAAAACTGTGTGAGCCAAATTATGAAGTTTTTCATCAAAAAAATATAATAATATAATTGGCCTGGTACAGCCTCAGTTCGAAGATCCCGTAGCCCCCTTTCATAAAAATTTCCCGACTTTTTTTATTCGAAAAATGCACATGGGCGTTCAAACAAACCTTCGAAGGATGTAAATAGGGAAATGTAGGCCAATCAAAGAGATTGTATGCTCATTGATTCTGTGACCATTGCTTTTCAGACAACGTTCAGTATATGATATCTATTGTTTAATTATATTCCAGGAATTTTATGGATTAGGATCGGGCGACTTTTCAAGAAGACCCATATTCAACATTTTTATAATTTCCAATTAGTGGCAACTTGGATTATTTAACTATATAATTTCTAAATTTATTTATTTCTAGTTTATTTCATTTGAATTTAATGCAAATTTTCAACTTCTTCAATAGGTACCCCTTTCCTTAAATCACGAAATTATATACTACATGTTCTCATAGTTTGGGCTGACATCTTTCTGTTTCTTTATTCGAAATAAGAATATATATATATAGTGTGTTTCCCATCTCAGGAAACACCCTCTATTTCCGGTATTGTTTTCGTAGAATCATGTTTCCCGTAGCGATAGAAACATGAAATACTTCCCCAAAATTTTAATCGTTCGGGTAAACACTGCACGCCTCAGCGATGGAACCACCCCTTTTCCGGGAAATTATAAGGGGCAAAATGGCCCAAAAAATTTTTTTCGGGTGGTGTTCAGGGTCCAAAATTATTTCAATACACCAGTTTTCTGGTAAATGTCCAATCTGAAAAATCTGAGTTTGTCTCAGAAGCACCTGGCATATTCCGTTTTTTTTCGAGGAAGAATCGGAAATTTGTGATCGTAGATACACTGGAAATGTATCACTGACCAAGACCTGCGACACTGTACGGTGATGTTATTCCTTTTTTTCCACACATTCATGAAATACCATAGTGTTTGAGGAAACTCTGTACATTCGTACAGTCTTTGAAATAATGAAAAGGATAAGAATTTTGTTTCAACCAATCTTGAAGATCCCTCTATTAGCTTTTCCTCTCTATTCATCCATAGTACTATTCTAGAGTTACAGGAATAGAAATATTTTTGTACCAACCCACTTTCCGATTTATACTGTGGAGCAAACGACTTAAGGCCTTTCCGATATAGGCTCAAAAAATCACAGTTGAATTCACTGAACGTTGGACTCTACAATTTCTTACCTCAAGGTTCAAGTTGTTCGATTGGACTGTTTTAAATTAAAACTAAAACGACACATACTGTTCCACTTTTTTACATCGACGAATCCAAGAACGTCCCCTATTCTCAAAATGTGTCTTGATATTGATATAGCATTTCTTGTTTTTCAACTTGTTAATTTGTATGTCTGTTTTGTGATATTTTCAGGTTATTGTAGTTGTAGTGTTAATTTTCATGTCTGTTCTGTGATATTCTCGGGTGTATATTTCAACCATATTTCAACATAATTAATCCTTATTTTGTACCCAATTGACTTGCCAAAACATAACTGTAACTTGGTCAAATAAATTCATCCTATGCCCCAAGCATTTGAATTATCATTTGTTTTGATTTCATTCCTCTCTTTTTTTCTTGGATAATTCTTCCTCCACGGCACCAATCTTTTTTTTTTCCGATACCTTTTGTTTGCGGTGCCCCAAATTTTCAAGAAAACCAATTTGACATTTTCAGCTGGACAATTGATCAACTTATCGCGAAAATCTTGAATTTCCGGTTTTAAATTTGTTCATATTTTTTTATCCAAATATCGTTTTGTTTTAACCTCTTTGGCTAGTTTTTCAAGGTTGATTCTTTTTTTGTTTTTGAGTAAAGAAAAACCAAAAAAAAATCAATATTTCGGCCATTTTGGCAAAGCATTCATAGCAATGCTGTGGCGGGACGTAACATTTGTTTGAGCATTGGGGAACTAATTTTTTCCTTAAATCAGTTCACGCTTTTTCTTTTTTTTTGGGGTACCAGGTAATTGGTAATTTCGAGTGGACTAGCGCTTACTTACCCTCCCAACATGGATTGTTCCGAGGATTCCGAGGAGGTTGTATTCGACTATTCTGGGCCAGTTTGGCGGAAAACAAGGGACAGCCCCCCGGTAAGCAATTTTTTTTTTTATTTCAAATTTCCATGTTTATGAGATTAATTTTCTTTTCCTTGGAAAAATTGCCTGGAGGGGTATTGTACCCTGGCCTAATTTGGCTCGAACCGTTTTTTAATATATGCCCCAAGCATAACTTTGATTTCCGTTTAATAAGTTCCCTATTTTTCCCATTCATTTCAATTCCCAGGGGGGGTTACCCTGATTTTTTGATCGTTGCGGGGAGTTCAATTCATTACAGTTTTCCCTTTGTCGCCAAGAGCAGGGAGGTTCATTCAAATTTTTGAGAATTACCTGTCTTTCGATTTGAAAAGGGAATTGCCGCCTATTTCAAAATTATTTTATCTAAGAGGTTTTCCCACCGAGACGGGGGGGTCTCCCTTTCAGTTTATTTCTGAAAATTCTTCATAATAAAAAAAGTTTTGATTTCTATTTATCTAAGAGGTTGTGCTCACTGAAAGACGTGGTCTCCCCTTCTTATCTCAACGGGAAGAGTATACTTTTGCTCAATTATTATCTTGGTTCATGAACCCCAATTGTTTTGTATCTTATAGAGTTTTTTTGTTATAACCCTATTTTTTCTATGGATTTGTTTTTTCTATATTTCCTCTGGCAACCTTTAGAGAATTTTTTTCTCTTAACCTATTCGACTTTTCCCCCCTGGAATTTTATTATTTTGTTTTAAAATACTTTTTTTTTTCCTTTTAAAATTTCAAAGGAAAATTTTTTTGGAATCTTTTTTCATTAATTTTTTCCCTTCCTGGTACATAGAATCACCCTCATCAAAACTTACTTGTTTCAAAATTTAACTGAATTTTGAAAAATAACGTTTTGGTTTAGGGTCGTTTTTGTTTGGTTTTAATTTTGTTTATGGTTAATATAATTTAACTTATTAAAATTAATTCGGAATTTAAACCAGAATAGCAGATTTGATTGTATTATATTTGTTCTTTCACTGTAAACTTCCAGTCTTTTTTATAACTGAGATTTTTTTGGGATGCTATCAATTGCATCTATCTCTTGACTCTAGATTAGAATTTGAATCATAAAACTTGAGGATCAAAGGATATCCTTCGTTCTCCTTTTTTTACACATTTTGATTCCTATCATCTTTTCATGATATATACCACGGGAAGCCATCACGGAGACAGAAGGACTGGTACCCTGGGAGGTCTTTCAGCACATCCACCCAGCACTGGTCCGTGAAGATCAACCAAATTCCCCCGCCTATAAGGGGTCAAAAACCAAATAGAGAATCACCCACGACCAGATTCGTCGTCAAACCTAAACCATTTATCGTAGCTGAGACCAGTTTGTAGAAACCAGCCTTTTTCCCCCTCCCTTTGAAGACCTTTGGAGTTATATGAGTATCACCAACGACTAGAAGTAATCAAATATTTTGTGAATGTTCAGAGATTTGATCAGGTCAAAAGTATTTGTTTTTTTTTATGTAATTTTTTCAATTTTTACAAGTTCTATACTCTTCCAGTATAATTAACCCTTTGTTTTTTTTATATATCCTTGTCCCCAAATAAAATTCAGTCTGGGTAAATTTGTTGTTGATTTCTGATATTTATTTGTCTTCCCATACAAGCTAAAGGGGACATTTATCTAATTTTATTTATCATTTTTTTCAAAGGCGCCCAATTTCTTGCTTTTTAATGTTTTTTTTATGCCCAATTTTAAACTAGGAAAACATTAATTAACCTTGCTCACGCCAACCGTATCCATCTGAGCAGCCTATCGGCAAAGGATTTCCCTTCTTAAATTTGAATCATATAATTCAAAATCTGGGGTTCAAAAAAAAAAAGGGTGTTGCCAATTGAGGCAAACGTGGGGCTCGAAAAAAATTGACTATTTTTTTTTTTTTTTTCGTATCTTGTCCACAAGCAAAAAATTTTTTTTTTATGGGAAAATTTACAAATCTGATCCAAAAGAACTTGGTATATATTTATTTATATTTATATATTATCTATCTTTGATATTTTTGGGTTCTTACTACCATATCGTTATTGAATTGCCTATATCGTTTTGAGTTGCCTATATCCCATTAATTCCTATATCTTATTGTATTGCCTATATCTTCCGTATTGCCTTTATCGTACCAATTATTCCTTTTATCGTATAGCCAAATTGCCTTATCTCTATCTTTTTGCCTATATATAGTAATTCCTTTGCTATCGTATCGCCTACTATTTTGAGTTTTTCCATAGTACTAGCTTTATCTTTATCGTTGAATTTTGAATTGGTAGATTTCCAAGTCCAACATAATTCTAATCACTTGAAAAAAAAATGAATTGACTTTTTTGAGTTTAAAAATTCGTGGAATTAGAACCTACCGGGATGTAAATGCTGAACGAAAATTTTAAGGGACTTTAAATGGGGAAAAAAACCAATCTTTGGGAACTATAAGAACATGCCCCCGGATGTTCTTGAATTGAACAAGATCGCGGATTTGAAACAAGTTATATCTAGTTTTAGTGGATCCCCAGGGAAGATCCGACGTTCAACCAATTTCAAGTCGATCAGCTCATTTGTCGAATCGTTTGTCCAGATTTTTGTTAATGATCAAAAGGGAAGAAACTGCTAGAAAAAATTTTCGGTGTATGGTGTTGGGAGTGTTTTTTGATTTGAAATTTTCCAAGTACTTCGACTCCACCAATCCCCTCCTTTTGCTAATGTTCTTTCAAATCGATCTTTTGCCCATGTAAATGGAATATTCTTTCACGGGTTCAAATCAGAAAGAATAGTTAATTCAATTTTTGAAAAGTTAAATTATTGCGATAAGCACGAGGTTTTCAAAACCGAACTCTTTCATTCGGCTTGTGATTTGTTCAAAGGTTCTGCCTGGAATGGTTTTCAATAATAAAAATAATTTCCATAATTGGGATGAAGTTATTTGCACCAAAAAAAAGATTTTTCCTTATTTTTAAAGAAGATTTGGGAAAAATCAATTCAAGCCCCAAAAGGGGTTCACTAAAAAGAGTATTTCATTTATTTCTTTTATGGAAGGTCTTTTTTGATAAATTTATTTTAAAAAAACCAGATGAGACTAGAGTTCGCAAATTGTAGAAATTTTACCTTTTTTCATTTCGTCCTTTTTTACAGGACCCAAAAAAACTGTCCACTGAACTTTCTGATTTGTGAAAAAGATTGGAAGAATCCTGTTTATGGGCTGATCGTTATAAAGCACCTAATCGTGGTATCGGTTTATCAGAGCCTGATTTGAGTAGTCCCTATAGTGGAGCAGGTATTACTTTTTTTTCCTCGGCCCCTCCCGTGAATTTAGGAAGAATCTTCCTGGTTCAAATATCTCTCGATGTTGGAACTGTGACTTGGCTGGTCATACTTATCGTGAATGTAGAAATCCCTGGTCCATATTTTGTTATGGATGTGGTTCGAAAAATACCGTTAAATCTAATTGTCGTAACTGTCGTTCAAAAAACGGGAACCAAGGTGGCGAAAACCTGGACATTGTCACCAGTCAGTTAACCGAAGGTCCAGAAAACCAACCAGCCAAATCCCAATCCAAAAAATATCGAAAAAAGCAAAGCAAACAGAAAAATTAAAAACTCCTGCCTCGGAATGGCAAAATTGGTTATTTACCGTTAAAAATTTCTTATCTTCTGTAAATATAAATCCTATTTTCGTTAAAGAAATTAATGATAATCGTCCCTATCTAAATGTCAATTTTTTTAGAAAATTTTCCCTTTGCTAACACTGGCAATTTTGTATTTTGGGTTCTGCAGGGTTTAGTCTATGCAAAAATTTAATCTTCCTATTAAAGATGAATTGACTGCCCATGTCACTATCGCTGATGGTAAGCCTGCGGATTTTTTTTGGGATATATTTTGGCTCCCATTTCTCCAAATGGTGTTACTAAGGATTTGAAAATTCTTATACTTCCTTCTGTGACTCATAGTCTTATCTTGGGCATGGATTTTTTCCATCTCTTTCGTATTCAAGCCGACTTTAGTCATTTATCGTATTCTGTTGAATCCAATATCTGTACCGTTAATACCATCCTGCCATTTTCTGAACTCACGTGTTCACAGAAAACTGAACTTCAGGTAGTCACTGACCTTTTCAAGTCTATAGCTCCTACTGATAACTGGTCTCACTCAATTGCTGACACACGTATTACATGGTGATCAAGCCATTGTTCAACGGAAATGCCATCTTTGTCCTCTACCATGCAAGGCATTTGAACAAGGAATTGATGAGATGTTGAAGCTCAATGTCATTCAACCCCCAACTCCCTGGGTAGCTCCACTATGGTTGGTTCCGAAACGTTCTGGAGATTTCCGGTTAGTTCTGATGGTCGAGTCAATGCAGTCACGGTCAATGATGCATATCCCATGCCTCTTATTGATAGTATTCCGAACAAATCACGGGATTATCTACCTCCATTGATTTGACTAAGGTTTCTTCCAAATTCCTTTAGAGGAGTCGTTAGACCCAAGACCCTTTTTGCAGTGTATGGTTTGGAAATAGTCCGAAACCCATGGCACGTTTGATGGATATCGTTATTGGACCATCTTTGGCTCCATTTTGTTCCGTTCATCTTGATGACATCATCGTGGCCACTCCTAGTTTTGACCTTCATGTCACAACCTTGAGGGATGTGTTTCGGCGACTTAAACATGCTAACCTCACGGTTAATTTGGATAAGTGTGAATTCTGTAGACTCTCTCTTGTTTACCTAGGTTCTGTTGTGGACCAACAAGGCTTGAAGACAGATCCCGAGAAAGTTTCTGCTATCGTTAACTAACCCACTCCCAAAAATACCACTGAAATCGAAAGATTCATAGGTCTCGTCAGTTGGTATCGTCAAATTATTAAAGATTTTTCTCCTATTTGTTCACCCATATCTGATCTTCTTCATGGTCGAAAGAAAGGTCAACCCATAATTTGGACTCCAGAAGCGGAGGAAGCATTTTCAGAATTGAATCTCGTATCACTTCAGCTCCTGTGTTAGCTAGTCCTGATTTCACAAAGCATTTTGTGATTCAGTGCGATGCCTCAGTTACGGGCGTAGGTGCTAATTTGTACCAAGAATGTGACGGTGTCGATCATCCTGTCGCTTATGCAGGTAAGACTCTTACTACTTGTCAGCGTAAATATACAGTTACTGAAAAGGAGCTGTTAGCTGTCATTTTTGGTATAGAAAAGTTCCGAAGCTATATCGAAGGAACCAAGTTCACGATTGAAACTGACCATGCCTCCCTTATCTATCTTCATAACTCATCTTACCCTTCTGGACGTTTGACTAGATGGGCCGTGAAACTTTCCCAGTTTGACTCCACTATCAAGCATCGGAAAGGTTCCTTGAATGTAGTGGCAGAGGCCTTATCTCGTTCGGTTGCCGAAATTTCCATTATCGATGTCTCTACTTTTCAGCCGGATGCATGGTATACTTCCATGATCCAGAGAATCCAAAAAACCCCGGGAGCTTATTCCTCATTCCGTGTCGAAAACGGTATTATCTGCAAACATATCTTTTCTCATCACAATCTAGTTAGTAATCTAACTGATTGGGAAATAGTTGTAGCTTCTGCCAATCGGCAGAAAATTATTGAATCTTATCATGATAACGAAACTGCTGCCCATTTAGGGATATCAAAAACCCTTTCTCGTATCTTAGAATTATATTACTGGCCAAAAATTCGCAAAGATGTCTATAGGTATGTTAAGAAATATCCTGTTTGTGCTGCTTGTGAAAGTTCGAATTTACCTCGAGCGGGTCGTATGGGATCTTACAAATCAAATCTTCCTTTCCAATGTGTTTCGGCAGATTTGTTAGGTCCTTATCCTAGGTCCAAAAATGGTAACCAATATGTTTTGGTTGTCGTAGACTGGTTTACCAAATATGTCTTAGTTCATCCAATGTCTGAAGCTGTCTCGAAAAATATCGTAAAATTCATTGAAAATAATGTATTTCTTATCTATGGTGTGCCTCAAATTTTTATTGTGGACGATGGGAGCCAATTTGTTAGCGAAGAATTTAAAAAGTTAATGACAGATTATCGAGTTTAAAAGATTTGGTATAATGCCAAGTATCACCCTCAAGTTAATTTTGCTGAAAGAGCTAATAAGGTGATAGTCACATCCATTCGCTGTTATATTCATGATAATCTTAAAACGTGGGATTCCTCTATCTATAAAGTTGCTCAAGCTATCAGATTAGCGGAACATGAGATTACTGAATATTCTCCAGCTTTCTTGAATTTTGCTAGAAACATTTCTGTCACAGGAGATTTTTATGGCAAGATTTCAGATGATGACAATAACATTCTTACTATCACTGAGAAATCACAGCGAATCAATGATATTCAAGAACTTCCAAAATTATTTGTTGATGTTCGTTAAAAGTTACATCGAGCTTATATTCGGAATGCTCGTCAGTATAACTTGAGAAAACGAGAGCTGAAATTTCATGTGACAGACTTTGGAACAAAAATGTAACTCTTTCTTCAGCTCCGAATAACTATTCCGCAAAATTGGCTTCCAAATTTATACCTTGCATTGTTTCTAAGGTTATCTCTAACTTGGTTTATGTGCTCAAAGACTTGGATGGCAAAGACTTAGGACGTTGGCATGTTAAGGATCTCAAATCCGCTTTTGTTGATAACGATTCAAATTTATCTGATGAAGAATATTTTAGTGCTGGGTCCGAGGGTTCAGCGACTAAATATTTCGCTCTTAACTTCTCGGAGAGGGCATATTCCTTCTTTATCTTTTCCTTTTCTTATCTTATCTTATCTATTCTAGGGCCTGTGAGAGGGGCCTTAGAATTCTCTCACCATGGCATGTACCAGTTGTTGAGTAAAAGTCTCAAAACTGGCCACCGATAAGACACATTTCATCTTGTGATTTCTATTCTTAGGGGCTCTGTGAGAGGGTCCTGAGAATTTTCTATATTTTTTGGGTTTAGTACTCGTCTACTATATCGTTGAGTATCCTTTGGTTATTTGAGAGATTTCCCAATATTTGCAGTAACTTATCGTTTAGTTGTCAAAGTCAACTTTTGAAGAAAAAGTGTATATGTTGATGTAGAACGAGCAAAAAGGGTCGACTAAGGTTGTACTTTGAGGAAGTGTTTATCTTTTGGAATTCCTGATGGAAACTCTGTACTTCCAAAGGAACCTTGTCAACACTCTATTGGAGATTGATTTTGAATCATTTTGCTGTTTTTTGTAGTTTTTCAATTTGAATTTATACAAGATACCTTTGTCTTTCATGAAATCTGGTTACTTGTCATTTTCCCTTTCGTTTCTCATCTTCCCGTGGCTTTATTAGAAAATCGGATCTTAAACTGGAAATGATGTATTTCATTTCGTTTGAGATAGTCTAATAATGTCTTATCGTATCGTTGCCGTATGAGATAATTGGATCTGACTGGAGATGATGTATTTCATTTCGTTGGAGATTGTCTAATAATATCGTTTCGTATCGTTGCCGTATTAGACAGTTGATCTTTGACTGGAGATGATGTATTTCATTTCGTTGAAGATTGTCTAATAATATCGGTCCGTATCTTACCGTACTGAACATTTGTATCTCTAACTGGAAGTGATTCATTTCACTTCGTTCGAGATTGTATAATAACTTTCCAGTGGAACATAAAATTTCCTGATAATATGTTCCACAATTTTACAACATATTGTGGTTACTGTAATATCGAGCTAGGGTGCTAATTTCCATTCGTTGGTTGAGTTGAACTCTCATATGCTTATCTAATCTTATTTATCTTATCTTATTTATCTTATCTTATTTATCTTATTTATCTTATCTTATTTATCTTATCTTATTTATCTTATCTTATTTATCTTATCTTCTTTATCTTATCTTATTCATTTCTTATCTTATTTATCTTATCTCATTTACCTTATCTTTTCTCTTATCTGTTTATCTTATTTCTTCATCTCATCTGTCTCTTTTCCTCGGCTAATTTATAATTGAGTTAGCGCAACCTCAAAATTTTGAAGGGACTCGCTTTTGTTAGGTGCGTGCATAGTTTGGTTTGGCTGTTGAATTTGTGTCGACAGGATCTTTCGAACGGAAGGTATTGGGGGGTTGTATTTGGTTAGTCGTGAGTCTTCAGGTCTTGAAGGTGACGGCTGGATGCAACTACTGTGCCGACCTCAGCTCGACTGGTCTGCTTAGGCTGAGGACTTGCTCGCAGTGGCAAAAACGGGAACAATTGCGTCCCTTTTTGGTATTTTGTATCGGGAACCATAAGTTCATTTTTAGTTTGGTGACGCTGTAGTTACTCCAGTTGTAGGTGACAGCTGGTAAAACCAAAATTTGTTATATTTCGTATTGGAATTATTTTGTTCCATCAGGTTTGTGCTGAATGGGGCCTTCCCTGTCCTGATTCGGTGGGATCGTTGGTTGTTTCAAGTAATCTGGAGACGAGTGGTTATGAGTGTTCCCCAACGGCGCAGCACCTAATACCTTGCAGCGACGAGGACACTTTGGCTGGATTGTTTGGGAGGACTCCGGTTACACAGTTTCTGGGCCTGGATGTCGTCATTCATCGCAACCATGTTTTTCCTTCGTTCATTTAGTCTGTTGAGAAAACATAGAATTGAAGTTTCAGCTTGGTGAATGCTACTATTTACACATTTGAATTTCTTCAAATGTATCTTTTCCTTCACTCATTTAGTTTGCCAGTAGTGCAACGAGTAGAAGCTTTAGCTTTGTGAATGCTATAATTTATAAATATTTTGTTTGATTTGAATACTTTTCAACCTTTCCCCTGTCAGTATACAGGGCTGTTGAAAGTTAGGCTTGGTTTCGAACTCATTTGATGGCATGCCTATTTAATTTTTTTTCTGTTTACAACCTTCACTTAATTCTTATAGAATCAGTGTGCCTGGGAATTTAAAGCGTTTCAGAATTTTTTGATAATACTTTCAGCTTTACTTTCACTTTAAATACCTGGTTTTGATTGCAAAAGGATAAAAATTTGTAAACTGCTAGGTTTCCAAATTTTTACACCGGGTTGTGGTGGTGTGTAACGAATTTCTCGTTACTTCCTTATACATAACCAATTTCTCATAATGTATCCGGTTATCCTTACGGTCGTACGGGTCAGTAGTCACTGCTGGAATGTGCCTCTCATTATCGGCTTTGAATACGTGACCAGGACATCGTGTCGATCGAGTTTGTTTTCGTGGCGAGTGAGCGCTTGGTTTTTAAATAGAGAAAAAACCGAGAATGAAAAAACAGATGAACTCTGATTTCGTCGAACCGAAAGGATATTCGGCCTCTTTCTTGAATTGAACGTCGAGATAGGCAGGTGCGCTGGGTGGATTAATTCTGGTATATGCGATTCATAAGTTGAATAAGTATCACTGTTGGAATTTAGTGGAGTAATATTATCCCCTTTATATTGCAATTAATGTTGTGGTTGATTATCATTTTCTTCGCTTTCCATATGCTTGTAATATTAGAATTCTTGGAAATACCGCATGGTCATTTTTGAAGGTTGAGTATAAATTCTATTCTATGAGATTTCCATCACCTTTGGGAATTATCAGTGAATTTCCGATTAAATTTGTTCATATTATTTTATATCCAACATATCGTATATGATAACCCCTTTGGCTAGTTCCTGTCAAGGTTGATTTGCGTTTTCAATTTGAGTAAAAAACAAAAAAATAAATATATTTCGGCCATTTTGGCAAAGCATTTATAGCACATGTTGTGGTTGACGTAACATTTGTTCCGAGCATTGGGAACTAATTTTTTCTTGGAAATCAGTTCGACGCTTTTTCATTTTTCAGATACCAGGTAATTGGTAATTTCGAGTGGACTAGCGCTCACTTACCTCACACGACCAGTGGATTGTTCCAAGGATTATGAGTGAAGGGTGTATTCGACTATTCTGGGACAGTTTGGCAGTAACTAATAGGACAGCTCTCCGGTAAGCAATTTTCTTCATTTCATAACTACATGTTTATGAGATTAATTTTCTTTTCTCTTGAGAAAAAATTGCTTCTGGAGAGTGTTGTACCTCTGGCCTAACTGGTCTCAGGACACTCGATTTGATATATGCCTCAGGCATAAATTTGATTTCCGTTTAATAAGTTCCTTATATTCATTTACTTCATTCAATTCGCAGTGGGAGTTATTTGATTTTTGATCATTGCAGAGTCAATTCATTTCAGTTATTACATTGTCGCCAAGAGCAGGGAGATTCATTCGAATTTTTGAGAATTACCTGTCTTATCGATTTGAAAAGGGAATTGCCGCCCTATTTCAAAATCATCTTTATCCAAGAGAGTTGTGCCCACTGAAAGACGTGAGGTCTCCCTCCTCAGTTTATCTTTGAAAATTCTTCAAAATAAATAGAATTATTTAGCTTTATATTCATCTAAGAGAGTTGTGCTCACTGAAAGACGTGTGTCTCTCTCTTCTTATCTTAACTGAAGAGTATACTTTTGCTCTGACTATTATCTTGGTTCATGAACCCTAATTGTTTTGTAGCTTACTAGAGTATTTTGGTTATAACGCTATATTTTCCTATAGTTCTTGTTTTAAAATAATATATTTTTTCTCTGGCAACCTTTAGAGAATTTTTTTCATTGAACCTATTTGATTTTTCCTGTGGCAATTTCATAGTATTTTGCTTAAAAATACTATTTTTTTTTTCTGGTAAAATTTCAAGGAAATTTTTATTTCTTGTACATAAAATCACCTTATCAAAACCTACTTGTTTCAAAATTCAACTGAATTTGAACATAACGTTTTGGGTGGGGTTTGTTTTGTTTGGTTTTGAATTTTGTTCATAGTCAATATAATTTTAACTTATTAAAATTAACTTGGAAATTTAAATCCAGAATATCAGATTTGATTGCTATTATCTTTGATCTTTCACTGTAACCTTCCAGTCTTTTATATAGACTGAGATTTTCATTGTATGCTATCATTTGCATCTATCTTTTGATTCTAGATTCGAATTTGAATCATAAAACTTGAGGTTCAAAGGATATCCTTCGTTTTCCTTTTTTTGTACACATTTTGATTCCTACCATCTTCTTCGCATAATATATACCACGGAGTGGAGCCATCTACGGAGACAGAAAGACTGGTACCCTGTGAGGTCATACAGCACATCCAATTCAGCACTGGTCCGTGAAGATCAACCAAATCCACGCCTTTTAGGGGGTCTAAAATCAAATAGAGAACCACCCACGACCAGATTCGTTGTCGTACCGCTGAAACCAATTTCATCATAGTACCGCTGAGACCAGCTTCGTGGAAACCCGCCTTCATCCCCCTCCCTTGAAGACCTCCGAAGGTATATCAGTATCACCAACGACTAGAGGAATCACTATTTTGTAAATGTTCAGAGATTTGATCAGAGTAAAAAATATTTGTTTTTTCATGTGATTTTCCAATTTCTTCACCGAAGTTCTATACTCTTCCAGTATAATTAACATTTGTTTTTTTTTATATATCTTTGTCCCGTCAAATAACAATTCAGTCTGGAATAAATTTGTTGAGTTGTTTCCTTGCATATTTATTTGTCTTCCCATACAAGCTAGGTGACATTTATTTAATTTCAGTTATCTTTGGCTTTTGTCTTCAGCAAGCCTGGCGCCCAACTCTTGAACTAGTCAAGTTAATTAATGTATAATTTTTTTAGTGGACCAATTTGATAAACTAGGAAAAGTCATTAATTGAACCTTACTCACGGCCTAACCGTATCCATCTGAGCAGCCTATCGGCAAGGTGATTTTACCTTCCTAAATTTGAATCATATAATTTAAAATCTGGGGTTCAAAAATAAAGGGTGTTGCAGACTTTCTGTATTTTCATTTGAAACTTCGCAGTTTTATGGGTTTCGATTTTTTCTGGAATGACTGGTTTTCATTCATAGCGGAAATGCTGGGTTCATGGAGATCTTGTTTTCGACAATTCTTCATGTTGTCCCAAACATGTTACTGCTTTCTCGAGAGTAGTGTAGAATCACGTTGCAGTTCATCACTTCTAGTTGTTTTCCTCATTCCTATTATAAGGACTAACAGGACCATATCATCATTCAAGGTCCCGCAATGACATGTTTTTGAAAGTATGTGGAGATCAGTTATGAACATTCGAGCGGAACTATTTCCTTGCTTATGTTAAAAACAAATTGTCCGTTCATAAATTATATTTCTACAAGGTACAAAATAATTAAATTCGAATTATTGTTCAAATCATTGTCAAAATTATAAGAATGTTGTGAGCTGCTTTTCATATCATCGTTTTCTATGGCCGTTTCAGGAAGTATGAATTTTCCGACAGCTTAAGTAATTGCGTGAAAATCATTCTCATATTTTTGTCTTTCGGTAGAATTGATGTTCGGATAGTTTGTTTTGAAATCAGGACCTTCCAGTTTCCATTTCCAAGCTGAGCGTTACCAAATTGTTATGGAGGTTCCTCGGATTTGTTCAACAGAGGCTGTAAATTTTCGATGTCTTGTCAATGCAGTCTTTGACTGCATTGAAATTATTTATAAACCTTGTCAAAGAGCCTTTGAGGAAAGTCTACGCCTTTTCCCTATAAAAGCGAGGAGAGAATCGATCGAGGGCCATTCCAGCTTGAGTCCTGGCCTGAGATCATCTCCTGCAATGGAATTCTATCCAGGTGAGGTAACTTGCATCAATTTTAATCCATTTTTACTGAAATTGAATAGTTATTATGACAGCTAACATTGTGGAAATAGTTCAGAACAGAGAGGTTGGCACTAGGTCGTATTTTTATGGCGAGTTATTTGGTAGGCATTTTTTAACATGCTATTATTAATCCTTTAATTAGATAATATAATAACATGGGTATATTGAATTTATTTCACAGGTAATTGCTTATACATATTATACATACATATCGTTTCCACTAACGTTCATTTTTTATCCTTCATATAGATAATATAATGTTATTGACAAATTAAAATTATTCCACAGGTTATTGCTCTAACATATTATAGATACAGGGTGTTGAATAAGTACGTTGATGAACTTCGTGAGGTGATTCTTTGGGAGATTTCAGGAGGAAAAGTTCATATAAACATATATCCAAAACGGCTTGGTTTTCGAGGTATAGGGTGAACAAAATATTTTTTATTCAAGAGTTTTTGGAGTTTACTATATTTCCGACAGTAATCAATTTGAATTAGGCAAGTACAGTTCGCACGATACGAAATTATTCATTCCTAAATAATTCACAGAGTCCTCCTGTTTTCAGAGTCGAGCCTTGTTCAACCCTTCAGAATTCTTTTTCCGTCGCCACTGACAGATTATGAGAGAAGTGTATTCAATGTTGTTTCATTCAACATCTTTTTGCTCTCTAGAAAGTTTTCATTTACCTGATGCTATAATGAAAATATTAATGCAAACATTTCCCAGAATCGCATAACATATCAATATTTGAGGAACAAATATTCCCACAAACTTCAAGGGGTGATTATTTGAAAGATTTCAGGACGAGAAGTTCATATAAACATACATATGTCTCAAACGGCTTGGTTTTCGAAGTTCAAGGTGATTGATTTCTTGTAAATATGAACAGGATGTTCATAAAATCAGAGTTTCTGGAATTTACTTTTGCCATAATAATCAACTTTTTGCAATACATGTCCACCCTGAGTTCTGAAGAAAAATGTATGGGTGCACTATAACATTACATTTTCTCTACACGAGCCGAAAAATTCCATTATGTTTTGCGATACTGAAGAAATATCTGCAAAATGAATGCAAAAACTTCAAGAGAACAACATTGAATATTCCTTTCTCATGATCTGTCAGTGGCGGCAGAAAAAAAAATTCTGAAATGTTGAACAAGGCTTGACTGAAAAAAGGAGGACCCTGTGAATTATTTGGGAAATGAATTATATTGTATCGTGCACACTGTTGAACGGATTGTACATGCCTGAAGATTTGAATTGATCATTGTCGAAAATCTATAAATAAACTCCAAAAAATCTTGAAAAAAATTATATTTTGATCCCCTGTACTTCGAAAACCAAGCCTTTTGGGACATATGTTTATATGAATCCTGAAATCTTCCGAAAAATCACCATTCATCCATTGCGATGTGGAGATCAATGGCAATATAAAAAACTGTAAGGTCGTAATTATTCGGTATGTTTTACTTTCAAGTCGTCGCTGTCAGCGTAACATATTTATGAGGCATTTCGATAAGTGGTGTTATCATATCAAATAATTTACGAGATTTTACATTCTTTGTCGGAACTCACCCCGCATTCCTACCTTCTGATTCTATAGCGGACGGAGTAAAACAGTCGTTCACCTTTTTGTGTCGCGTTGCTTCAGTCAAGGGTATTACAAATTCTCACATTGAAATAACTTGGTTGATCGCAGCCATCACAATATATATGTTCATGTAATTTGAATCATATCTTTGTAAGATTAAATCATCAAGATATATTTTCCCGGAGTAAAATTCAATACATGATTGTATCTCATTGTGACAATTACTCTCTGCTGAGGCATGGATCCCGGACCTACGCAAAAATAAAATTCTCCATAAATAGAATGTACCATAAAATAGTGACCGAGGATGGTAACGGGTTGATCGGTTATGTGTGCATATAAAAAGATTCCGGCCGGTCACTAGGCCAAATGGTCATCAACAACTCCTTGGTTGGGTGGTGTTAATGTACTATTGATTTTATTCCTTCAATTGGCGAAGACAGAATCATGAGTATATACGTGATTGGTACCAGCAATATAACTTGGGCATAACAAGAAGTAGACAATACAGATATATTCCTGAGACATTACTGTTTGACAAGGTTCATAAAGTACTGAGGGGTCTCACAATTTTGAGCAAATAAACATCTAAACAGGAGACTTTTCCAGCAAAGCTGAACTGCTATTATTTCTGTTATTGTCTTGTGAAATAATTGACTATCGAATTCATTTTCAAACACAAGTTGAGATTCTAACTCTTGTCTCCAATATATGTCTTCTTTTTCTATTCTGTCTTTTATTTCTCCTTAGTAGAACAGAACTTTATATCCTAACGAACAAAAAGAAATACACAATATGGGAAATTGAGGGGTCCATACGTTCTGGGGTCTACGTATATTAGGCTCTGTGTCGGAAAAAAACACTATATTTGGCTGTGTGCCAAAAGAAAAAAAATATTATATCTAGCGAGTAGATGGATTGCAGGTTCTCTACCAGAATGCTCCTACCAGAAAAGTGGAGCAGGATGTCTAGAAGATCATTAAAAAAATGTGAAAAAAATGAAAATTAACCAGAAATTCTATCAATCATATAAGACCAGGGTGGGTTGGGTTACATATGGAATCAAAATAAGGGATGGAGTGGAAAGGAAGGCACCTACCTGGTTAGTTGATTGTAGGCAACTGATCCATCCATGCTCGTAAAACTATGTTGTGATACTGGTGAAGAGTTTCTCGCCTTGCTTTCTCGTTGGTTTTTGTTCATCTGCTGCACTTCTTGGCGAGGGTTAGAGCTTTGGGATGTAGATCGTGTCGTATTGAGTGCAACATCAACATTATTCTGTGATCCATTTATCGATGCAGTAGATCATTCGGAATAATGATATTGTGTTTTTCATGGATTTTTGAATAGATTAAATGAATTTTCTTCTGATTTCTTCACGATTTTTTAATACTCCTCGATATCAGTCATTTGCGCTGTCATTGATTAGTATTCTTACTCGACATCTAATCCAAAGTGGTCAAACTATTCTGAATATGTCTTTCTTCTCTAGAAGACATATAATTTGAAAGCTGAATAAACCCAGTCTTATCTGTGACATCATCAACTTTATAATTTCTGTGATACATACTAGTTTTCGTGATTGACTTTTGTTCGAAAACACTTTGGAGCGATTATAACTATTGATGTATCTATTTTATTACAAGCTTCATTGAAGAAAATATCAGGTTCAGTTCCTAACAAGACAAGAACTCCAAGTTATTGTTCGATTTGGAACATTCGTATATTGATGGGATTAATACTAGGAATCAATCCTTATTCCATCAGGTTAATGGGGGTACATGAATCTTTCCTACTTTGCTTCATTGGTCAATCATATTCCGAGATCCACCATGGGCTTTCCTGTCTCCATCAATGTATTTCGTATTTTTCAACGATTATGGAGCTGATAAGATTGAAACGTGTATTATCTTATCAATGCATCATCATCATAATCGATATATCTTGTTCCATATTCTCCCAGTTAGCCGTCTCTGTTTTCATTTCGGTTCACGTATGAAAAAACATGTGGTTATATTTGGAAGTGACTTATTGCCACTCACATAAATTGCCAACGGATATACTTCTTCCTTGTGAATAACGCCCGCTCTACTTCATATTATTATTGTGTGACCTCAGTTCCTCGGAATGAAAATGGAATATTTGGCTTGTATGTCAAACAAATGAGTTATTATGAATACTGATGATTATTTCATTCACTCAGGGCTCCACCTATAAAAAGTCATGAATTCAGTCACATGATATGCAATATGGTCGACTATTCAGATAAATAAAGAAAACTGAAAGGTTATTTCGTTTGATTGTATAAGACCGCTATGATGAATGTAAAAATTTGACGTAAAATTCACTCAAAATTAAAAATGTTTTGATTTATGTTCCACCACAGAAATTAGTGAACATATAAGCGAATCCATCCTAGGAATACCAAAAAAAGTAAAGAGTCTATCTGGAGACATGGTTCTTGTTGTTTATGAGTATTTGGTGATTGGTGGTTGTTAAAAGTAAGTTGAATAGAGCACTTTTGAGACCTCTGAAAACCCTGGTGCTTGCACTTATACCTGTAGAAGTTTGGGATCGACTTGGCGACACTTGGCCTACTCGATAATGGAGATTACTAGCATGTCAGATGGCGCCAATTCCGTTTTAGTTTCAATTCAGTAACTGGGTATATTTATTTCTTCGTATTTCTTCTCGAGGCGAACTGTTCGCGGGTTCTAATTCTAGCTTTGCTATCGGTTGAAAAGAGACATCTGTCAAACTTCACCAATAGCGAAGCTAGAATTAGAAGCCCCCGAACATTGCACGAAGAGAGCACTGTCTTGTTGTTTTTCGTATTTTGTACCATTAGAATTTGGGGTTAACTGAATTTTGATAGACGGGGAATTGGAAATGAAATTGTCATTAAATTGCAGAAATTATAAAATCAATGCATATAATATGATGAACTATGGAAATATCATTATTAGTCAACTCGTCAAGATTTGTACTTGCTTTTGATACTGAATACGAAAATTCGGATCTGCGGCTCTATACTGTCCACACAAAATACAAATGTTGCCCATTCTACGGAAAATTATCCTCACACAAAACACTACCTGAAAATAAACAATTCCTCACGCACTAATGAATAATGAACGAGTGATTGTTCAAAGAACAAACTCAGGAATAAGCTAAGCGAAATTTCAAATCGAACAGATGGAAAACGCATAGATACCGTCAAAATACTAAAACTAAAAATAATTTCATATAAGATGCTGCAGATGTCAGAAATTAAGTTCTGACATTAGGCGGCAATATAAACAAACATTTTTGGACGACGCCATCTACCACAGAGAGAGAAGCTCTATTGAAGTGATAGGTGGTGTCCCCTCGAAAATCTAAACAATATCGAATCAGTCCATTCACCAGGGTTTTCAGACAACTTTAGCACTGTCAACCGACGTCACAACATGGCGGTCATCAACTGATCGGGAGCAACAAAGCATTTGAGTGTGTGTGGAGTTCATTGTTTGTAGACATCAAGTTAATATATTATCTTTTAATATAATGTTAGATTCCTTTTCCCATTGAAAAATCGAATTATTTTGCTAATTAATTCATAATTATGCATCTGGTAGAAAATCAGATGAATCTCACGTGCTCTTCCTGATTGGATCGGTTGATATCAACCCATAACAGCACATAATGTCATGATGAACCTCATCAAATCTAAGAAAACAAACTATTTTGGTGTGTTATTTTGACGACAACGTATTTTTGAACTGGAAAATCCATGTTTATAATACCTCTATAGACTTTTGTACTTATTTCACAATATTCACTATGAACTAAGGATTACAACAATGTCAAAAATATTTTTTTAGGATATCGTTTTTGGAGGACAATTCGCAAAAGAGACACACGTACTCTAATGGAAAAGAGCTTTGCTTGCCTCCTCATCAGCTGTTTGACAACTGTCAGATTACGTCACTGACAGCGCCCTATCAAATGTTGACGGACGTATATGAATGATTGGCTTATTTTCACATAAGCGAAAGGGACAAATATAACCGAAATCTAACCGAATAATTTAGTGGTGTTCACGAAACGATCTTCCTGAATATCACTCGACTATGACAAGAAGATATTATTAGTTTCTTCAATTCATCTTGAACAACCTGTTGCAAACAATTCAATTCGACCATATGAACATTATTGATCAAATAATAACTCCCTCGAGGTGAAGCTCCCGGGCGTTATTCAGATTATCAATGTTCATATGGTCTCATCAAATTGTCTCGAAATACAAGGTTCTCTCGATAGAATCATGTCGAAAATAATAGTCGGCTATTTGTCATAGTCTTGGGATATCACCTGCGATAATTGAATTTGAAAGAATTATATTTTTTCTTCAACTTGTTCTTGAGGAAAAATTAAAATTGGTTGAGCTTAATGTAACAAAATGCAATATCTACTTGAATGAAATCTCTACTTTTCCAAGATTTGTTGAGATTCACAGTTAACATTGAAAACTATCACCAAACAAGTGGTTGCCAAACAAGTTGACTGCTCGGGAAATGTTATTCTATACACCCTAAGTAGAAAATAGGATTAGCTACAAAGGTTCAAAATATGGCATGTGCACGAGACAGAAGTCTGTAACATTCTTGATAGCCAGCAATAATTTCATTGAAAATGAAAAACGTTTTCGCCACTGGAACACAACGTTATGAAAGATATTCCGAGGATTCTGAAAACTTCAAATGAGGTTTCGCAGAAATAGGTACATTTCAACCAATAACAGAATCATTAAAAAACAAAAATATTTATCAAAAACATTTCGGTTATCAACACTACAGTTATCGATATCTAGTTCAATTACTATAATTCTGAATTGACACGATTTTCTATATTTGCATCAGATATGCATTCTTTTGATGTCAAAAACTATGGAAAATCTAAAATGGTGAATTTAACAGGTGTTGGTGATGACAGCTATAACAGAAAAGAACATTGGTTTATCATGAATTCACAAAAACTCCTTTGAAGTGTCAGTTCTTGTATTTCTATTTGAAAACACAGAGAGGGAAAACATGTGGAAACGGCCAGTTCTCTGATATATTACCAATAAGCACTCTTTATATTAACTCGACCTGAAAATCTGTATGAAATCAAATCTTGTGGCCCAATTTCCACTCACTTGTGGACGTCGAATAAACTTGAAATATCGCACACGTTCAGAGAACTATAAACAATAATATATTGTAGTTTCACGTGATCAAGCAGAGTCGGAGTCCTTATATTGGGAGTTTGGAAAGGAATGAAGGATATTACGAGTGGTTACTCATGAGCTCAACTCTGAGAATGGAAAATACCATAAAATTATCCAATTTTTCAGATTGAATGTTTTGTCTTCTTGAGGACATCTTCAGATCCATTTTCTCCAATGCAGACCTGTATTTCTCATTACAATTTTCAGTAGTCTTTCATCGTGTATCGACACAAATCGATTTAGGTTTTCGACGCTTTTCTTGATACATATATATTATGTTTGAAACAATGAAATATTACCTTGTTCTCTTCAGAATATGATCAGGATTGGTTTCACACGGGTATATGCAGCAATAAAAATGCTTGTACAATTTGTTAAAGAAAATCGTATTTGGGAGAAAAAAGTTGATGATTGCCCAAGAGAACGAAACATCTTTGAAAGGAATAATAATGAAGTGCTTTCCGTTTTTGCAATCCCCAATAATAGGCTCGGAAAAAAAATCGAAAAACGGTTTTTTTTTGTCAATTTCATTCAGCTTATTCAGCAAGGAATTCCGGAACTCGGGTATACCATTTTACTGATGGCTGGATGTCTCTAACCATTTCTGAAATATCCCTTTAGTGAGGAGTGAATTCGCAAGAGCCTTTATAGTGTTATCCAAATGAAAGTGACAAATATTTTGCACCAATATTGTATCCCCATTTTGGGAAGTGACAACTGAACCTTATCAGACCTATCAATGGAGATCTTCTCGTTACAAAAATACTACCAGGAAACCGACTGCGACATCATGCAAAAAACGGTCCGTAGTTATATTCAGTGCAAATGCCTACCGACAAGGATAGAAAATGCGACATCTATACTTTGTGAATTTCACATTTTCATCCTGGTCGGTAGTTATTATCACTCTGAGGGGTTTGTTCAAGTTCTTTTGTCATTTGTTTGCGTTACCCTGAACGCAGAGGAAGCTCGACTTCTGGTGTTGTGGATTGGCCTATACTGACAATTGTTGGTGACCTATTGTAACGAAGTTACTATTTTTCCGCTATGTTAAACAACCAAAATAGGGACTTAAATTCATCTCGTTGATAATAATTGGTCTAAAAATACCATTCGTGTTCCTGCTAAACATCCTCCGTAAATCACGTCAATGCCGCGACGCGTGTATATAAAGAATGCGCGAGTGTTATTTGCGCAAGCCCGCGAGTCGAGAAATCATTTTCCATCGAGCCAGCTGTGCTATGAACAAACGTCGCCGAGAACATTCAGTACCCGATAGAAGCCAGAGAAATCAGTCAGTTCGAGCAAAAGCGTACGCTGCCATCTGACGTCATTCGGACTTCGTCACATCACGTGGATTGCTACCAAGGAGGAATTCACAAGCTGGGTAATAATAATATGGGAATATAATTTGTTTCTGAATCGACAGTATCCCCAAACCGTCGCGCGCCTAAATTCGGTCGAGAGGAATCAGCAGAAGATGGGAAAACCGACTGTAGCTCCGTTTGGAGCGATTCCAAATAATCAGTGGCTTACCGAGTCTAACACCAGTAGTAACGCGTACGACAACTAGTATCCGAAGTGTGAGTCAACTACCGAAGAAGTCAACTACCGTCCCGAGCCTTGCCGACCAGCTTGCCAAAGCAGTGATAGCGGTGTTGGGTAAATATTATCTCTCAGGTCAAAGGTATCGGAAATCTCTGTTGATACCACAGGTGCGATGCGCGCATGATCGAACTATAGCCGTAAGAGGCCGATATTCATTCCAATGCTGCGCTGGTGATTTTCGTCGTGTTTGAGATCCGCTCCGAATCACCACGTGGGAACATTGATAGACCGTGGCCGTATTGGCAAGTGAAGTAAAGCCGGTGAGTATTTTGTTTCCTTTGCAGAATGGGCGGTTCAGTAATGTGATTCCTGGTTTGGCTTGTTCAAAGCACGGTCGGAGGTCGCGCTGGAGGGATAGACATTTCTTGCGTCTCACCTTCCCGCGCTCCAGCGTGACTTTTCAAGACAATGAGGGAAGATATCGCACGGAAGAAGTGGCCATTTCTCGCGTCTCACCTTCCTGCGCTCCAGCGAGGCTCTGTTCAGGAAATTACCAAAGTACAATTAGGGGAGCTAGAGAACACGGGTGGAGATCGCACTGAAGGGGTGGACATTTCTCGCGTCTCACCTTCCTGCGCTCCAACGTGGCTTGATCGAGGAAATACAAGGGTGAGATGAACATAGAAAGCACGGGCGGAGGTTGCACTGAAAGGGTAGACATTTCTCGCGTCTGACGTTCCTGCGCACCAGCGTGGCTTAGGGGGTAAATGGGCAAATTGGGTACGGTCACTGAGGGGGTAGAAATCTCTCGCGTCTCACCTCCATACGATCCAATGTAGTGATGAGTAGGGGCCAAATGGATGAAGTGGGAGTATAAAGGCTAAGTTGAACTGAGAAGTACAAGTTAAGCCAGCATCCACGTGGAGCATCACGAACTGCTACCGAAATTAGTCACTTTGGCCGTCCGTGAAAGCTTGCATTTGATACCTGCTTCATACTACGAATAGTCAGGGCCTGTTGCTTTGCACACGTTTTTGAGCTTGCATACTACTCCGTACGATACCACCGCATGAGCTTTTTGATTGCTACGATAATAAATTCACCCCGCTTGCTTCAAAACACCCTCCTCGCTTTCTCGGTATATAGTATCAACCAGTTGTTTATTTGTTGTGATAATTCGAGGCTGCCGTCAGCCGCACTGCCTGTATTTCTTTGCTGATATACCTGTTTATCCTGTGTATGGTGTATAGTGTTTTATTTACTATCTTGAATAGAACATTGTTATCTGGTGCGCAGTCGGCACCCAGGTTCGAAACCCAGTTAAGGGCAATTGAAGCCTTTCTCATTGGTCCCGTTACATTGTCTCTACTATATTGACCCCTGGAGTGCTTTCGTTCACTGAGACTGCCCGGAGCAAAAGTGGCCTTTTCCACTATGAACCAAAAGGTGGCGCCCGAGGCGAAACCAAGATTAGTGAAAGTGGGGATTAGCATCAATGTTGCACGAAATTTCCTGCCTTCGAACTTCACAACATTGGGTTGAGTTCCACTCCTCAAATCATTGATGTTGCATCTATAATTTGTACATTACATATATATATATATATATATATATATATATATATATATATATATATATATATATATATATATATATATATATATATATATATATATATATATATATATATATATATATATATATATATATATATATATATATATATATTGTTATTAAAAATAAATATTGAACAGTTCATGAGATATTGTTTTTAAATTTTTTTGAGATTATATTCCCTCATGAAGCCTCTGTATAACATTGATAGGTAAATATATATAATAGTATTATTTTTAAAAATGATTACAACACATGATTGTTTGAAATACAACAAAAAGTCTAGATTCACAAAATTATTTTGTATCAAATGTGATCAACAAAATTATAAGGTTGAAACATACAGTATATGAAATTGCATCTAAATAAAATAGCCAATGGGAGAACAAGAAACTTCTTGATGATAATAGCCAATCAGGGAACAGAGATGGTTAGATGAAAGATTTGAAATTGTAGAAACGTAAGAACACAGAAACGTCAAAGATAATTATGATCAAATATTGTATTTAGTTTATAAGAAATGTAAAAAATATTAGTTGATAAGTTTTATCAAATAAAACCAAATTAGTGAGAGTGCGACAAGAAAGTGCGCGATTTTGAAAATTGTAAAAAAAAAACAGAAATGGTATCCAGGTGAAGAGAAAACAAAGCGATGAGGGGATTGAAAAACATTTTAGAAAGAAGCCGCGTACAAAATTTGAGAGAAAAGGAATTGAGGATTTTCGCTAATGATAAGGTAGTTTTTCCTACAATAACAAACCAATTCAACCAATGGATAATTCCGACACAAAATAAATAAGGATAAAAGAAGATTACCTTTTTTGTTCTCCACATGAAAACTTGTCCAAGCTGATTGCGGGAATTTTGAATGGTTCCTTTGCAATGGAGAGTTCCTGAGAGGAGTGGATGAAACAGGAATTCAGATTATGGCCAGGTAATGCATCAGCGACATCCCAGCTCCAGGTATAAACTCCTTTAGTGCACATCACAAACTGAATCACTTCACAAAGTAACTCGTATATCTGAAGAACTTTATATAATTTGGTATTGAACTATAAAAGAATTCTTCCAACTCAAAAGGGAAAAGTGAGGTTATGTTTACAATATCCATCACTGTTTTTCATTATTTGATGAAAATATGTCGATTGCTCATAGCTATAAGTTATCTATCGCAGGCCAGGTTGATATAAGTTTACCTGAATAAAGGAAATAATTGTTTTTGATAATTTCTGGTTTACGTTCCACAATGATATGCTGATATATCACCGATAAACACTGAACTGAAATAGTTCGAATGACATCAAGACAGGCAGTGGCTCTATTGCCAGTACCGAGTCCTGAGGCGAAGGCCTGGTAAGAAAAGGAAGTACAAAGAGAAAAAATAATAAAAATTTTACATATATTCAATGAAATTGTTACGGTATTGGGTGGAGGAAATGAATTTACAAAACATATAAATATAAATAGAAATTATTATATTCTACCCAATCATAACAAATTGACATCCGAAGTAAGGGCAAAATAACAATCATTATTTCATTACAATTCGACAATCAACATAAAGGCAAAGAAGGTAGAGAAAATACTTGTGGGTAAAATTAACAACAGTTGTTATATCTCAACAATTGGCTTCCCAAAGCAGTGCGAAAATATTTGTAATAATAATAATAATAAATTATATAATCACCAAAACAACCCATCATTACAATTGGCCTCCAACGCGGAGCGAAAATAATTATCATATCAAATCATAACAACAATAAATCATCTTACGAATCCATTACAATATATATATATATATAGTTATATATATATATATATATATATATATATATATATATATATAGCATTAAAATTGGGATATTGGGGTAAGCAGCAATGATAAAGTAAACTCTTAAAGGTTTATCCAAGCTTTCGGAAATGCTTATTTCCATAATCAGAGAAACTACAATAGATGGAAAAACCAATGGTAATACATATTGAGGTGCGAAACATCATGCTACCCATAACTTTGTTGAGATTGGCTTCAATCATATCTAACAGAGTGATACAAAAGAAAAAACGTATATCAAGGAATAAAACGAAGTTCAAAGTTAATACAAACACACTAACATTGTTTAATGATATCGCATTGTTGTCAGTTCAGATTCTTATCTAACGACAATAAATAAAAGTTAATTTCACTCAAATGCTTAATATCTGAATTCTTCATGCAATTGTGTTCTTGAGAAATGAAGGCCATTTCTAAGAATGTTCTTTTTGATGTATGTGAAAATCTGTTGGTCAAATTTATTCACATGTTCTGCCAGAGCTGAACTTTTCACATGCAAATAATTTTTGTTTTTCACAAACTTTTAAATAACTTCAAATTTGTATGTAGTATCTATGTATGTCTAGTACAAAGTGAATTTTGACCCAACTTCCAATCGTCCGCCTAATTTGAAATTTGGCAGGTGTGCATGATTCTGGTAAAAATGCATTATGGAATTTTTGTTAGAGAAAAAACAAAATGGCGGCTCCAAGATGGTGGACGAGATTTGTGTTCATGGTTTGATTCGAATCCAAATTGGTATGTGGGGGTTTTCTGTGTCAAAAATTATGAATTTTTTGACAAAATTTTGAAAATCAAAATGGCGGCTTCAAGATGGCGGGCGATCTCTATGATTCTGTTCCAATTCTATTCGAGATTGGTATGTAGGGGTCTTCGGGGTCAAAATCATGATTTTTCACAAACTCAAGATGGCGGCTTCAAGATGGTGGACGAGTTTCGTAATTATGGTCCGAAGTTAGTATGTAGGGTTCGTTGGGGTCGACTATCATGAATTTTTGTCGAAATTTATAAAATCAAAACGGCGGCTCTAAGATGGCCGACGATTTCCGTGAATATGATCCGATTCTATTCAAAATTTGTATGAGGAGGTTTCTGGGGTCGGAGATTATGAATTACTTGTGAAAATATATAAATTCATAATGGCTGCTTCAAGATGACCGACGAGTTTTGTAATTATGGTACGATTCTATTCAAAATGGTATGTGGAGATTCCAGGGGTCACAAATTATGAATTTATTTTACATAATTCATAAATTCAAGTTGACGACTCAAAGATGGTGGACGAGTTCTGTTTTTATGGACCGTTTCTATTCAAAATTGGTTTTTTTCGGTCGAAGGATATGAATCAAGTAAAAGATTATTGATTTTTTGTCAAAATTCATGAATTGAAGATAGCAGCTGCTGGATGGCGAACGAGTTAATCTTCAAATGGTCTTTTCATTGAGGAATTGTATGGCTTGAAATTCACAGAAAAAAATCCACAAGATAACGATGCTTTAACGAGAATGCAAAGATTAACAGCCAGTTCCATAATCAAAATTAAAGCTTCCTTTATATGAAAAAGTTACCTTTAATGGCAAAATGTGTTCCATAAACCAATTTTGAAACAAAAGGACACTTTAAAGCCTCCTTTATCATAAAGGCTGGACAACCGCTCTTTACCTGCGAAAAGTGTCCTTTTAAGGTAAACATAACCTATTTGCCTGTCATGGTCATACACTTTGATAGCTAATAGTATGGTGTTATAGTTCGGTTGTGGTTCAGTGGTTTCATAGATCGTTGAAAGTTATCTGAGGTAGACTTCATTATCAAGAATATAATGAATTCATCAAGTTCTAGTTCTTCGTCAGATGATGAGGAAATAATAGTAAGGAGGCCCAAAATATATAGAAGAAGACAACAACATTTTGTTACTTTGGACGATTTGGATTTTTTTAATAGATTTCGGCTAACAAAACCTACAGTTTTATCGCTGCTGCAACAAGTTGCACACTTTTTACATCTTTCAAGTAACAGGTAATGGAATTTTTAAAAGTTTTAGGTAGTCGATTACTATATGAAAATTTTCTAGGGGCGGCTGTATTGATCCTATGAACCAGCTTTCATTGACATTACGATTCTATGCAACTGGGAATATGTTATTGTCAACAGGCGATATTATTGGAATTTCTAAGACTTCTGCTAGCAGAATTGTTCGAAGAGTTTCATTAGCAATTGCATCTCTTCGTCCACAGTACATAAAGATGAGCGAAACTGATAATGAAATGAGAAGAACTGCAGAAAATTTTTATGACAATTGGTTTTTTGGTGCTATAGATTGCACATTGATTAAAATTAATTCTCCTGGTGGTAATGATGCAGAAATTTTTCGTTCAAGAAAAAATTTTTTGCCTTAAATGTGCAAACGGTGTCTGATGCAGATCTGAGAATCAGAAATATAGTAGCGAGGTGGCCGGGATCAACACATGATCAAACTATTTTCAATAATAGTGCTTTGAAAAGACAGTTCGAAAGAGGAGTGTTCGGACAGTACTGTTTACTTGGTGATAGTGGTTATACTCTTCAACCATATCTCATGACCAAATTACAAGAAGCACATACTGCAGCGGAAAATTTATTCAACGAGTCAATCATAAGAACTAGGAATGTGGTAGAGAACAGTATGGTGTTTGGAAACGTCGCTTCCCTATACTTTCTAATGGAATGCGGGTTAAATTAACAACAGTTAGGGCAATCATTGTTGCAACAGCTGTGTTGCACAATATGGCTATAGATATGAATGAAGCACTTCCAAATGGATGGCTGGACGAAGTGCCGGAGGAAAATGATTTACCAGCACAAATGCATCAAAATAACATTAATGTTGGTCGACATGTGAGGCATATTATTATAAATGAACACTTTGATAATCTGTAATTATTTTCGAGTAATATGTATGTTAATTCTGAATTTGTCTTTTATTTCCATTGGCAGTGATTCGTCAATAAAAATTAGAAAACAGCAAATGGATATTAGCCAAAATGTACAATTATCTTCGTACCCAATGAGAACACTTCGCATTGAATAGGACAGCTTACTTTAGTTGTTCTATTTTTAACATATAGTTTAATTTTTTCAGCATTTTTATTTTCAGCACTTCTTAATTTCACAGTAATTTCGTTTTTAACTGTTCTAGCATAGAACTCATTCCTTTCCTTTTCAGACAATGGAAGTCCTGAATATTTCTTATCATACAGAAACATTGTCAAGCACCTTCAAACAAACATCCCTGTACATGTCGAACGGAAATTAAAAATTGTTACTATCGGAGGATGTTTGTTCGAGGTTAAACTCTGCCTTTAAAAATAAAACCTTCATGTACAGCTCTTCTCTGATTTTTTCCCATTCATTAAACAAAACACATTGGAGGGTTATAATTTGTTTTTATTACGTAACTCAGATATTTGTAAATCTAGTATAATTTGTTTTTTCATGTGAGCTTCTTCCTGTCTTCTATTTTCTTCTTCAATTGCCCAAACCTGCTTCTCAAGAAGGTCAATCTTTTTTTTATAAAATGCTTCTTTTGCCAATATTGCAGGATTCATTACCGTTGGCCTTAACTGTGTCGTAACGGGTTCCTTCAATTTGTAAGGTGTATAGCTTGACCATTTACGTTTCAATTTCTACAACAAAAATAAAGGAATGAAGTTGAATTAAATGAAAAAAAATATTCCTACTTTAAGAGATGCTGGTCCCGTTGCTTCATTGCCAAGGTCTAAGTTGGTGGTAGAATTTTCCTAAAAATTAAGAAATGTTCATATAATGAGACGTTCGCTAACCTTTTAGTATCACCTACCCCATTGTCTTGAGTGCAATGTGAAACAATTTCCTCAGCAGTGTGGCTTTCACTAGGCTCGCTTTCTTTATTTGTATCATGAATAATCAAAATCTGAAGTATAGAAACCAATAAAACATCATTCATAATATATTAATGACTATCACATACCGGTAGATCAGGAATTTGTTCTTCCACATAGTTTGTATGGCCAGTTTCAGTTGTAGAAAAATCATCCGCTTCGTTTCCTGTGTCTAGGTCCTACAAAATCACAATTAATAATTAAATTATACTTATGAGTAGCTTACCTCATACATCATCACAATCTAAAATGCTATCAAAGCCCACCACTGTTTTGATGTTTATGATTTTCAAAACATTTTCTATAACTGGATCGAATTTATCAGTTACAGGAGGTCCACCACCAGTTCCTTTAATATAAGTACGTTGTGCGGCTACCACTTTCCTTGTTTTTGTTTTCAAATTGTCGTATTTGGACTTCAATTGATCCATATTTCTGCGATGGAGAGCTAGGGCATTGAATGCTGCGGTAACTCACTGCCAGGCTTTGTCCTACAAAAATTATTACTTAGAAACCAGCTTCTTATTGAAATAATATTTTTCACTCACCTTTCCATCATTTGTGAACTTGTTTGTGGTCTTATTTTCTATTATATTTTTCTCCTTATTAATTAAATCTAAGAGACGTAATTGTTCCTCCACGCTGAAAGAAACACTTTTCTTTTTCCTGTCCAATTCCATTGCAAATTCAAAATCAATACTTTCCGTTTTCCGTGAACTACTAAATTTCAAACTATCACTCTGAAGTAATAACTTACGACTCACGACTATTCAACATAAATACACATCATTTTCTTATTTGAATTACTAATGACACATATCACAGGACCACACAACACACGCTTGACATCAAATATTTGAAGTATTACCACAACTGTATTCATAAAAGTACTACTTATCAGAATAGCCAACAGTATAAAACTTGACGAATGCCGCTTTAAAGGCGACTTTATCTAACAGGAGGTTTTGGTACGTTTATGGAACGGAAGTCGCTTTAAAGTTTACTTTAAAGGACACTTTATCATAAAGCTGACTTCAAATAAAGGAGTCTTTATGATGTTGATTATGGAACTGGCTGTAAGAGTATTTACTAAAAGGCAAAAAATAAAATTATCAATAAAAAACCTTTTCAATGACAAGCTTTTATTTAAATGCCTTAAAAAGTGAAAAATAATCGTTCTGGATGTGTGGCGTAGGTTATTCCGTGAACTACAGATAGGAAAGCTTGTCGCTTTTGTATTCGAACTGAAAACTTTGCGCGACAAGCTCTGGAATCTCTAACTCACGGAATAACCTACGTCACACACCCAAAGTAATTATTTTTTACTCTTCAGGACATTTGAATAAAACCTTGTCTTCAAAAACGCTCTTAATTATTTACACGCTCATTATAATTGGCATATTCCCAGAATGTATTTCCTCACCATTTCTCTGTTACAAGCAGAGGTGTCCATTCGGTTCCATTTTTCCAGAGATCTTGAACACACTGTACCTACTTCCGGAAAGTTTCTGGTCGCTATAAATGAGGATTTTCCTGATTATTATCGCAAGATGAATGTTTTGTGACGGTCTCTTTGAGGCACCCACAATGACATTTCCACGCAGCTAAGGAGTACAAAGGACGACATAAAAGAGAGATTTAGAAGAGCAATACATTTATCGAGTAAAGCCCCACACAGGAAGAGCTCAACGAAGGTAACGAATGCTATGATATTATGTTTTCTCCATCATAAACTGATTTTTCCCATCGTATATTCATTTTTTGTATGTACCCAACTTTGCATAAAATGAAAGATTGTATACGTGATTTGATTCTTTAGTATTCATTCAACCTTGATTCTACCCTCGACGAAAGGAGCAGCAATATGCGTTTGTAATAAAATATCTGAATTAACTTCTGTAGATGATTGCACTATTTATTCTGCTTCCATTCATAACTATACAAAATAATAATAAACTAAGACCTAAAATAAATTATATCCACCCTGCAGCTCTCAACTCAATGTTCTGACCACATGAATATAAGTAGATATCATAACGGGTGTGGAGTTATCCAGAACCACAAAATGTAACTCAGTTCTGTTTCTCGTTGGAATAAGAATGGAAGGCTTATTCTTATTACATGATCAATTTTTGTAGGTTGATAAATGTAAGAAATGATATTAAGAATGCTTTGTCACCCCGGGGGCGCGGGTGTTATCGGGCTGGAAATGTTGAAAACATAAAATTTACATTCAAATACATACCACCTGATACGTAATAATTTGTCGCCCCGTTGGAGGGTGAGTTTTGAGGGGAGGGGGATGTTTGAAAAAATCGAAATTCAGTTTAAACAGCAGTGTAGAGTTTTTAAGTATGCAGAATCAGATTCGGGAGGTCGAAATAAATACCACTCGATATATGAATTTAGATTTCTTCCTCAACACCACTCAATACGCCCTCCGACGCGACGGGGCGACAAATGATTGCAAATATTAGATGTTATGTATTCCAACCTCCTGAACTCGATTATACATACTAGAAAACACTACACTGCCGTTCAAATATAATTTAATTTTTTTTCTTCAACATTTCCACCCTTGATTACTCAGGTTCCGTCAGGGCAACAAATGAATTCATATATCAGGAAGTATGTATTTTGTCCGCCTGAATATTGATTTATTCTCCAACATGTCGACCCCCAAAACTCATCCTCCGACGCGGCGACGAATGATTTCATGTATCAGGTGGTGTGTATTTCAACGTTTCGAATTCAAGTCTGCACATCAGAACACTTTACACTGACGTTCTGATTTTTTTCAACATTTCCACCCCCCAAAACACACCTTCCGACGAAGCGACAAATGATTTAATATTCAGGTGGTATGTATTTTGACCTTTTATTCCGATTATGCATACTAGAAAACTCTACAAATTTTTATTTTTCAACATTTCCTTCCCCCAATACACACCCTCATTCTGAATTCGATTCTGAAAACGAAAAAACTGTACAGTACCGTTTGTATGCAAAATGAAATTTCCACCTCGATTACACCGCTCCCTCCGAGGTGACAAACATTCTATATAACTTTATCGTATCATTGAAGATTAGGACATTTTTATATGAAATCTTTATTAATAATTATTAACATTATAAACGTACCAAAACCTACATAAAACCTTAGTTACTCATAATACATTAGTTACCATCATTTAATACGTTAGTTACGAAAGCATAATACGTTAGATACCAAATAATATTAGAACTAGTTTTCATGAACATGTAAAACAATATTTTGACAGTTTTCAAATTTGATGGATACACCTTTGCCTTTAGCTTCCACGATCATCAGAGAGTTACAAAACTGCCGATATTCTTTTTCATAATGGATTTTAGATTTGTCCGGAAGCAAGTTGAACCTTATAGTGTTGGCTCCAGCTAATATATAGTCAGGAATATCAAAATCTTGCATGATTTTAATTATGACTTTTTGAAATGCCAAAATGAAATGACATAATACCTTGTTGCTTTTATTTTCGCTTCGCCGTTGTCAATGATACGATAAAGCTTTGAATGTAACTCGATTATTAGCGATTTAACACCGTCTCGGACATTGCGGGTGACTTGGCTGTCGCCTCGTCACCTAGCAATGTCCTCGACCATTATAAATCGCATAAGAATCTCGTTATATTAATATCTATTTTGTATACGCTCCACAAAATGCCTACTTTGGATACTGAAAAGAGTTCGCAAAATGCCACTTTAGTGGATACTTTTTATTCACTCAGAAAACTCAAAACTTATTATTATGATCCTAAAAACGTTTCAGGAGACACAATACACTATAGATTATTTGAAATGTTGTAGTGACAGCACATGTTTTCTTCGAAATATTCTTTTGGAATACTTATTTAATGAATACTAATATTCGACAAGTATTTGACAAATGTGTCATTCATAAACAATCGCTTGCTAGATTTTGATATAACCGTATGGATGGTAAAAAGGAATGTATACATGGTGAGGAAATTTGTGCCATTTCTGTTGTGTTTATCTGGAAAGCTGGTACAAAAATGTTGTATGCAACATGAACGCAAATAGCGGACATCATCTTCATATTCCGTAAACATTTCGATTCGTTCGCTAACGCCTCACTTTGCGTACTCTTCACATAAACAAACATTCCTACATTTATCAACCCACAGCATTTGATCATGTAATGGAATAAGCCCTACATTTACTTTGTATGAGATCTTTCATTATCTGTTATTGGTGACTCCACGCCAGTGTAGAAAAATCTCTAGAGCGGTCTTTTTTCCGTACGGTTTCAAATGTGTTACTGTCAGAACTTATCAGTATTTTGCGTTCCACTCTTTTTCGATCCTACGATCTACAATCAGATGTGCCGACGAAAAATAACGATGATAATGGCGCCATAAGGGCAGCGTCATTTTGTTCATATTCACAGAGCGGTATCTACTTCCTTGGTGGTGTCACGCTCTACCTCATTTGGTTACTCGACGAATCGTGGAACCCACTAGAAAATTCACAGTGGCCGTTTCCTGACCCTTCAGAAATATTTTAATACGATATCTTTCGCGGAAGTCATCTGTCGGTTCTTCAGTGAATATTCGTCAGATCGCCAGATCTCCAGCGCCACCTCTCCAAATCTCGGCAGCGAGCCACCTCTCGAAATCACCGCAAAGATCCAATATGTAGATATGAAAATACTGTGTCGTGAGGTATTGCGATGGCCTAAAATTATAACTACGTTACTCAAAGAAGGCAAACTTCACACGAGAAGCAGAAAACGTACAAGTTACTCAAAAGTGATGATACTTACCTAAATTTGTTATATTTTATAACAAGTCTGCATAATACCATCAAATGTTAAAGAGTTTAGATTTTGTTTTTTAATTATGACTAACGAGGTTTCCTGACATGTAGGCAGAATGAGTTGCGAGGTATTCCACCTCAATTTTTAATTACGAGTATTCATCATTTATAATCTTGTTAGAGATAAGAGGTTTTCCTAATGAAAAAACAAACATTTTGTTAAGGTACTTACATTGATTTTAATGTTGAAAAAAGGTACAATTCAGCTAGAATACTTCATTAAGTTGAGGATTCAATCTAGCTGTTCTTATTAATCCAACATATCCTGCTGGGGAATATATTTCCCTGTTCTTCATTTGGTTTTCAATGTTGCTATGGATGCTATCGCATTTCATCTGGGTATGATCCCTTTCTGAGTATTTTTAGGTTATTTCAATCCTTGATTCAAGTGATATTATTAGCAAGGCTTTTGGCATGATGGAATTTCTATTTTGGTTGGTACAACCGTCACTATAAATGATTACGCGTTTGATCACATCTAAATTGATTTCGGTTGGCATAAAGTGGGTGGGTATGGTGGCAAATTCATCAGCGTTAACTTTCCCTCAGTTTCATCCCAAAAATAACAGTAACTTCCCCCTGTTTTCAGGTTGTACAGAGTGAAGTTGTGCAATTTTACTTTTTTTCTGTAGTAGGGCGCAGAAGCTTCAAGATAAAGGCATCACGTTACTACTTGAACATCCATCGTGTACACTGCAGTGTCTCGACCGCTTCCTTCCTTTCTTCAGATTTTTCTTCTCTGGCTTCATTTTTTCTTCCCATGTGAATATTGTATTCTCCTTCAGAAACATTACCTTGTATATAAGCAGAACATAAATCACATTGATCTTTCTTAGGAGAAAAACGTCCCAAATTTATCATCTCGAAAACTTCATGGAATGTAAAAGGGGATATATGATATATAATATTATTTGTAGATACAGCTTTATAGTATCCTTTCGACAAAACTGTGATTTTAATTTCGGAAGGAGTTCCAGAAATTGATTTATAAGTTTCCGGACAGCATCGTTGTGATGTTGCTGTCTCGTTTTTCGAGTATTATCAGTTTCATTACTTTCTTCATCATTTCTGCTCATATCATTTTCATTCTGCTCTTAGAGTTGGTTTTTGAACACCCAATTTCGAACCGTCCATTCTCTCAGGCCAATACAGTCTGAATACATTTCCTTGCACACTCGAATTCTATCTCCGTTTTTTTTTCTGTTTCAGGTGATATTGTGAGGAACTATTTCCTCTTGACTTGGTATTGTGTACTGTTCTCTGATAGACATGGGTCCTAACGACAAGATGGTTTACCTCAATCTTTCTTTGTCCCCAATCTTAGTTCCAAAAATATAAAAAAAAATGTCATCTTTCTTCTGTGGAAGAACATCGTGGTTTCAGCTGTCTCTTTTGTCGTTAAGCGTCAAAAACAGTTTTTTCATCTCCAATCTTTCTTCGCCCTTTGAATTCTCCTCTTTCCATTCTTTCGATTTTATTACTTACAGGTACCCATGATGTTTTGTTGAATTCTCCCCGCTTGGTTCGTTTGCGTTTTTGACGAATTTCTTTGCTATGATTCCAAGGATCCACATTTCCTTCATTTTCGTCCAGATCGCTCTCACTTGAACTTGGTTCATGGATACTGTAATTTTTTCCTTTCAGATCAAGTCCGGTTCATTCGTTCGTCTCTGAACCAGAGCCCTTATTTGTATGTGGAAAATTTCCTGATGCCGCCTATACCGTTCCTTCTGAAATAATATTCAGAGTGTCGTAAGGGTCAATGGATATCAGTTCAGCATTTCGAGAAAAATCGAGTTGTTGACTAGCCTCATCTTAATCAAGCTGTCTATATCAAATTCTGTTTCGTTTTAATTGATGATGTCCGATAATATTATGATATTATTCAATATTTCTATGGGTAAATGTCGAATATTTCCCAATTAATTGTTATAAGTTCCCTCTGCATCTGCTAGTACGACAATAATAATGAGCTCATTGTTGTTTTCTTCTCGAGACTATGACGGTGTTGAAGTTCTAGCCTCATGACATTTTACACCTGAAAATGTTATTTAACATGAAAAAAAAAACCAACAGAAATAAATCTACACATTCAATTATCATACAAATGAAAAAAAATCTTTGTCAATTCCAAATAGCATTTTAAAACAATATAAAAAAAATTTTCATCTGGTTGTATTTCTATCTTACTTCTTTGCTGAGAGTTGTAGCCGCTATTTATTCTACAGAAATATTTTTCATAAATTTTGCGATAAATTATGTCGTTGGGGAGATGAACGCGGTTTTTCACTTGAAGTCTAACAATCGGTTGAAATTGCGCCGGAACGAAAAAGGGGTCCAATTTTCTCATAACCGGACTAGTCAGTCGATGTTCCTCAATACTAAGAGCTGTCCAAAGCAATGAACTGTAGAAAAAACTCCCATTTTGTACATAAGATCAGTTTCGAAGTCAATACAAAATCCAATCATAATACAAAGAGTGTGGTGGGTACACATTTTGATTAATGAATTCCTTGGGATGGTGTGTTCGAGGTGAATATATTAGCTCCGTTCAACCGGATTACTGTCGGTTTTGTTGAGAGAAAGTATTTTTACTTGTAATTCGGGGATATTTATCCTTGAATTTTGTTGTACATTTGATGATTATTTATTCAATAACGTCCCCTATAGAATAATAATCGTCTGGTTTATGAGTACACTAAAATATGGCATTTCGAATAGCATTTTGAATACGTATTGCAGTTTTTGAATTAATTTAAATCCAACTTTTCCAGAAAGTATCCATTATTTCTTTGTTTCTGAATATTTTACCTTGAGGTTTTCGGGGTTCCTTAGGTATATATGTCTGGAAACGATTGTATGCCATGAAAATTGGGCCATTGTTACAGGAAAAAATAAAAGGCTGGTGAAATCAGATACAAATTCAGTGAGCGGCGGTTGCCAGTCTTACGGCGCTGCTCCGAAACACGCGTATTCCTCCTGCACTGAAAATATAGCACCATTTTCTTTCCACGTGGTCGTCTTATTGCGGTTAGCATTGTTCTATGTTTTGCAAACGTAACATTCATGTTATAATCGCCATGTCAAGCTACGGTGATACTACATCTGATGAAATATGCCTGAGATCTTATATTTTCTGGAGAGTTTCTGTTGAAAAATGTTCGTTTCTATCGCCTATTGGGAATTCAAATTCAACTTGGCTAATATTGTGAAATCTACACAAGTATGGTTCTATTTTTACCATCAGAGGGAATAAGACTCATGTTCATTGGTCAATGATCGTTTGTTTGTTTCTCTCTTTAGATGTGTATATATCATGGTTAAACGAGTTTCGTTCCAAAACTGCAAGCAGAAGAAGTATCTCCAAAAACTTTTGCTTTATGATAAGTGATCAAGAATTGTGTACTTCTGTAATTTGAATTGTCTGATCTCCATCTCTCTTCCAAACTTCTCCCTACCTCTCCATTTTGGTTTAAATAACTATTTTTGAAAAACGTTTCATATTAACAAGAATGTAGTCTCGAGTAGTGAGCTGCTTTTATGGCAGCGTTGTATATTTCCAGGCATGAGTAGGGTTATTGTTGTATATATTTTTTATCTCGTTAAATGTTGTGCGTTTATGTTGTTGATGCTGAGTTTCATGATCTGGTTATGTTAGAGCTACCAACCACCTTCAGTTCATTATGGCCACACAGTTAAGACGATCTCCCGAATACTCATGCCTTAATCTGATCATGCCTCAATTCTCATCATATCATTCAAATCTTGTCGCGGTGTTAGCCAGGAGAATGATTGTTTCGAAGAAAATCAGACTGCTTGTATTATGCAGGAGCAAGGAACATGTTCACGTGTGTTTTAAGTTTGAAAAGGGGTCATTGACGAATATCAAGAATATTTTTATGGTCTGAAAATAGGAGGACTAGAGTGCAGGCCTGCGAAAATGTGTGTATGGAGATGCTGAGTGACATATTAGTTCAGCTAGAGTTACTGAAGCCTCTAGACAAATATTCTGGCAAGAAAGGATGAATAGGTTCCAGGAAAGGCACAAATATAGGAATAAAAGTATCATATATGAGAGCTCGAACTATCGAAATGAACATTTATTTTGCGCGAGAGTTGAGGCTCACGGTCCAAAACGAATTAATGTATGTTTAATGCGTAATAAAAATTGTTTTTCCTGTGATTTCAGCACTGACCAGAATTCTACGGACCTGGATAAAATAGATATTACCAGAATAAGGAGATAGTATATGTTCAAAGGGGCGAATTTAAAACACGTTTTTTCAAAGGAGAAATAGTTGGGAAGGATCAATAGTCAATTTGCCAGAGGAGTTATTTAATAAATGAAAAATTTTGTGTTGAAATAAGGGAACCACAACAAATAACAAAAATTTATCAGTCGTCAAAATGGAGTGACACCAGCCTTTTATTGCTCATCTCAATTTTATGATATTGAATGAACTTAGTGGTCAAGTATAGTCAGAGTGATATGGATTGAGAAACAATGAGTTTGCTGACACAGATAAGTTCAAGTCCGAATCTTTTGGAACAATCACACTCTACCATGTTTCATTAATTATGCTCATATGCTGATAATATCAAACAGAAACATTACAGGGATGAATAGTTACGTCATGAAGTGATTTATATTTGAAAACAACTGCTTTTATTTTCTTTGTTTCATGTGAAATCGAATTCCACACATCTCAGAAGAGGACTGATCACGCGAGATGCACGACGAGTAGAGGTCAAGGATACCAACGAGAGAAAAGAACAAAGCCACCTAGGTCCTAGTGAGGTGTTGCATCATAGCAAATACCGCAGGAAAAATCGAGCAGTTCCGGGAACCTGAGGAAACAGCCAAAGAGTCTGTGCATTACTGAGACTTTGACTCAGAATCTCACAGTCATGAGTAACATCGCACGAGAGCCATATCAAAAATTAACAATAAATTTTTGAAAGTTCAAGCCAGAATTGGTCTCAGCCAATCCCACGAATCTTCCTCTATTCCACAGATGAACAAAAAAACCAGTTACATTCAGTCCATTCCCGAGTGCAAACAACGCCCACAAAAATGGGAACCTAATCCAGGAGCAATGAGTAAAAATACTGAGATCCAGGCAAAAAGTTCTCTCAACAACCCAATACCAGGGTGGTCCACGATGAGAGGCAGGCAGATGTGTGGAAGACCTAATAATGTTATGTAAATTGAGCAGTTCTTGATTAGTTGTCGAATAGAAAAAAAATCTGAGATAGTAGGATTGTGGTAGATTTGAGTAGAATCATTTTCATTGTGAAACTATTCGTCTTCTAGAGATGGAGAACATCGTTCAGAAGGAAGGGGCATGTGTCAGGAATATGCCCTCCAAAGCTAATCGACCCATATTCTCCTGATCAGGGTTAGCACGCTCATATGGTTATCAAAACAAACTTTTTCGATGAAAAACGTATAACGAGAATATATTCCTGCAACTGAGTGTTACTTTCTTCCTTTTCATCAGGTCCAGGGTGTTGCAACGAAAAACTCAACTGAATCAATTGAAGAATATTACAGTAAATATTGCTCAGTTGACTTGTATCTGATTTATAATTAACAGTATTTTCCTTAGTTTTTGTTTATATGGTTCATTTCAAGGAATGATCTGCTTTTGTAATTGTTTGCGTGTTCTAGTATTTTGACATTGGAAAAGTCGAATAGAGTAAAGTTGGTTAATCAATTTTAATTTTGACATACTAGCGCATTCAATGTTAGATAACCTGTTGTATACTATAATTCTGACTCTACCCTTCAGATGTCCGTTTTTATATAAGTATGTTGATGATTTAATTTGTGCTGAGCCAGCGGACAACATTTAAACAACATTAGAAATTTTCAACGCTTTTGATACCAACTTGCAATTTACAATCGAATGTGAAAAAGATCGAAGTGTTCCATTTGTAGACACCAAACTTATAAGAACTGAAGACAACGGAATAATATTGGATTGGTATCAAAAAAATACTTCATCTGGAAGATTTATTGATTATTCCTCAAATCATCTCACGAACCATGAATACAAGATAGAAATAAATATGAAAAATAGAATTACTCATTTGATAAACGATGTCATGTTTTTGAGGTTATGTTGATTTGAAAAACAAAATAAGTTGAAAATCTTCAATAGTGAATTGGAGCTAGCGGCGCATTTGCTTTCTCATCTGCAGGAAAATACAGAAAAATCAACACCATCGGAATCCAAAATATCAACTCGTAGCACGTGGAAAATCATATACCTAAGATTCTTGAGGAAACCGGCATGTAATGTCGCGGGAGTCATTGAAGCGATGCCAACAAGCAGTATAGGGATGTTTACAATTTGCCATTTAGTGTAGTTGGACATTCATAATTTTTTTCGTGTATTTAACTTTACACACAGTGAGTTCCATTGAACGACTCATAAAATTTCGCTTATTGTTGTTTTGAATGTATAAATAGTTCAGTCGGCGAAGAAAAGAATTGCCGCCGTGAAACATGAGGTTACGGTAGCGAATTCTTTATTCCACGTGATAGGGGGGTTGATCCTGAGTTTAACGCAACAGACTTCTTTCTAAATAATTAAATGTTCTTTCGTTATAATCCAATATTTTTTTCTGTAACATCAGTATTAATGCAAGTTTTTGAGTCAAAGTTGTAACGCATGCTTCTTCTGCGAATAACTCAAAAATAATTGATCCCACGTGAAAAATAGCAATATACAAATTTAGTACCAATTTTTTTTATCTACAATAGTTTTCGCACAGTTGATAGCCAAACGAAAATTATTTACATATAATGAGACAGATGCACAAAACAGGTCAATTGACCTTCTGATGGGATAGTGACGCCATATTGTATCAGCTGGCAGACTAGACGTTGAAACCTGAATTCACGTTCCGTGCAGAGGTACTCAGACTCTAAGCTGTAGACCGAACGCAGTCCTCATGCTGACGTCGCACCTTCCCGTATACTCCGCGTAACTTAGACTGTGATTCACAACGCCTGCACTCTGCAATGCAAACGTGAATCAACTCGATATTCGTGTATTTCTCTAGGCCGGCAAATTTACTGTGACTGAATGAAAGATCACAAAGTGGACTAATGCGAATGATATTGGAAAATTCTGGGAAACAATGCCGTTCAAATTAGATACAATATATTCGAGAATTATATTCAGATAAAAATTATATCTTTTGCGTTCAATTGATCTCATTCAAATTATTCGATCACTGAAATTGTATAGTTTTAAGAAAGATATATGAATGAATGAAAAATAGAATATTCATTTAATGTTTTTGGTGATATTGATGAACGACATTAACAATGAATCCATAAAAGGAAAAATAATGTTTTTTTCCGTATTTTTTTTTTTTTGTTCTGGTTCCCACGAAAAGCGATATCTTGTAATGTTTAGAGAACATAGTGGGAACCAAGGGAAAGAAGGTAGGAGTTGGTGTTCTTCTTAAATTTCTGGAGTTTGTATGCCTCGGGGAACACCTCCCTAGGCAATGAGTTCCAAAGCCTCGCTGTTCGTTGGATGAACGAGTCTTTGGAAAGTGATGTTCTGCAGGTCTCCAAATTGACCACGAAGGGGTGTGATGACTGAACTTGACAGGTTAGTCTCGAAGAGACTGCCAAAGCAGAAACGATTGTTGATATTTCAGAAGAGCATCGCCCATGAAAATATCTATAAAATAGAGACAAATCGCCAACTTTTCTACGGTGTTCCAGACAAGTGAGGGAGTTTGTAAGCGAGGCATCACCGACGAGACGAATTGCCCTTTTTTGGACAGAATCCAATAGCCTCAGGATATGTTTAGGTGCCGCGCTCCAAATATGGGAACAGTATTCCAGGACAGGTCGGATCTGTGCCTTATAGATCATAAGCAGCTGAGTGGGGGTGAAATAGCTCTTGTGGTCGGAAGATGATGAATGATAACTTCTCTTTATGTAATAAATTCATTGCATGCTTCCCCGATTGTTCTGCAGCATTGTGTACTTTTTTAACATGTGATTTCAAATTATTTATCAGTTTTTCTTCTTCTAAAGATGCGAACAAGTAATTTCCGTACGTTTGTCAATGTCATGAAACGCTCCTAGAACACAATTTCAAGGAACTTTTCAACATTTGCACTAATAACGCTTATCCCAAAAATAATTTGAGAAAACGAATGTACAGGTACAACATTCACGATGGACCAACTGAAGAGTTCAATATAATTTTCAAATACAAAAAAATCCTCTTCATAGACAATTTATTCCTATTCTGGAAAATATCCCTCCATATAAATAGCTAAATATAACATTTACAAAAATTCAGATTTATTTCCCAAAGTTAAAGACAAGACTCCTACGCTATAAAAAAGCAACATCATCCATGAACTTTCCTGTCTGAAATGTCAATGTTGTTATGTGGGACAGACATCCCAGTGATTAAATCAACGTTCAAACCCAACACAAGAGTGATTATATATATATATACACCAGACGTTAAAACCTGTTATCCCACCACCGTGTAGAGGTACTTGGACTGTGAGCGGTGACCCCACGCTGATGTCACACCATCCGCAATATTCCGCGCTACTTAGAGTGTGATTGATTCATAAGCTCCTGCACGTGAATGCAAGTCGATATTCGTGTATTTCTCCAGACCAGTGAATTCACAGTAACTGAATGGAAGTAGATTAAAAGTGGACTATTGCGGTACGATTGTAATGTAGAAGGTAACGGGTTGATTATTGAAATATTCTGGAAAACAATGCCATTCAAATTAGGTATAATGTATTTGAAGAGTGTATTTAGATAAAAATTCCATTCTTAGCGTGAAATTGCTCCCTATCAAATTATCCCATCACCAAAATTGTAATTTTGAAAATGATAAATTAGCTTTATCTAAAAATTTTCCCCAGAATAAATGGCGTAGTTAAAACAAAATAATAAAATACACAAGACATAAAATGTTGTTCTGCTATATTTTCATCATACTGAGGAGTCACCCCTTTTTGATAATGCTAGATCTGTGGCATAAATACATAATCAGTTAGTTCTGAATGAGAACCGTTTTCCTTGATTAATTTTGGTAATGTCTGATTTTCTACAGTCTTTTTGCAAATAATGAATTATTCAGTGTCATCAAAATTCAATTTCTCATATCCCATGTCAATGCTGTAAATCTCTTCGTGATGTTTAGGTATAATTTTTCCTAAAAAATTCAGACACATAAAGGAAACTTTGGTTTCGGTTTCTCGATTGGTCTGTAGCATTGTGCACTTTCAACATGTTACTTCAAATTAACTTCATGCTTATTATAGTTATCGCATTTAAGTTGAAAGTTTTTCACGTTCAATGGTGCAATTGCACTTTATTTCCCTTCATGATCTTTCTTAAATGTCTTCTCAGGTCGCAATATCGCACCCATTATACTCATGGGTAAGGTTCACGTTCATTGTTTATCCAAATGCTGGGAAATACCAAACACACCTTCACGTGCGGGAATTTGGCGGTTTCGAATGTTCTGATGTGAGCATGGGAACTGCTTACGATCTGCCACTCGCAGTCTCTGCACGGTAGTTGTATTAGTATTAGTCAGTTCCAACGTCTAGTCAATCAACCAGAGCAGACTGACAAGTTTCAGATGTCACTTTCTAGCCTTCCTGTTCAAACGTATGTGAAGGGAAATGGAGGACCTATTCCAGTTTTCGTTCATACTTAAACAAATATTATTGTTTGCCAAGTCCCCCAAAAAATCCAATCTATTGTACTTTTTGTAGTAAGTAAAATGAGTGCACCCATATTGGGGCTGACGTTGTGTTTATTGTCATCAGGTGGTGTTCATCCATATGGACATCCACAGGTCCTGAGTTTCTACCTATGCAGGATGCATCACAATCATTGCAGTTCAGTTCATGAATATCATTTTTTGATAATTTGTTATGTTTGTCTGCTGTGCTGATCAAATATCCACTCAAGTTATCATTAGTTTCCACCTGAAAGTCAATAAACACAACTTCACTTCCAATATGAATAGACAGATGAAGTCACTTCAAAGAATCACAACAGATTGGATTTTTTGGGAGACTCAGATAGAGGAAGACCTATCCAACAATAATCTTTTTTCATATATGAAGAAAAACTTGAAAACGCCTTTTATTCCTCGTTTGAAAGGTTTGGTTGGAGATAAGAGAGTGGCAGCTGAAACCTCGGATCATATATGCTGAGCTTTTTATGGCAACTTGTAGCAATTGTGGAGAAACTCTGAGAAGGGATGAAGGGGTCTCTAGCATACTCATTGAAGTAGCTTCCAGACGAATAGCTCACTACGATACGCTCCTCCGCATATTTGCTGTCTTCATTATCAATATTGGTACTTACTACATATGTGGACAAAAAAGATTGACTATTCTTTTTCTGCATTTCTTCTGCTTGTTCGAGTATAACCTTGGCTCTGTCTACTGTGAAAATGGAACCTACGTCATTTTATATTGATTCACATATACAATTTTGATCTGTTTAAAATTGTAAATGTTGATATTTTATGAATTATTCTTGTGCTTACGTGACGAATGAGTTGTAACTGATGTTTTTAAAAAGAAAGACAAATGCAATCAAGTTTCACTTAACCACTTACTTTCAGGCAAGCACTAGAGATGACCAGGAGGTAATCTTTAGTGCTCGAAAGCACTCTGCGAAAAATGAATAATCTGCACGAAATACACAAAAATATATTAAATGTTCATTAAACTCATTTCTACGTATTCATGTAGAAATCAAGTACTTTTAATTTCATGTAGTTTGAAAATTATTATATCTTGTGAAACTCTTCCAACCACGTTCTAGTATCTGGTATATATATATATATATATATATATATATATATATATATATATATATATATATATATATATATATATATATATATGTATATATATATATATAATAATATAAATAAAACAACAATGGCGCTATCTGTCAGCTATTGATTCCGAAATCATCATAATTCATCAAGCGACATATTTTCATTGCAAAACACAAATAGCATTCATATCTACGATCAAGAGTTGTAGTTTTCATATTTCCCTGAACTTACTCAATATTTCTATGTTATCTAATTGGAACAAAAAAGTATATCCAAACGGTTTCCTTTTGGTTGGAACCCTAGAATTCCATGAAAATATTCAAAGGTGGTCAATTCAGATCTGCAACACTTCTGAAAATACTTCTCTATTAGACAGGAGCCACACATGCATGTACTCACTTGGGTTTGATTCTCCATATCAATTCATTTCAATAATAATATAAATTATGTATAAAGTTATTTAATCAGATAAATGTCAAAATGCGATGGCAAGTTGAATCGAAAGTGTAATTGACGAATGAATGACATTCTGAACTGACATGGGGATTCTTTTTTTTTCACAGATCAATATTCAATTCAAGAAAGAGAAAGACCGATGAGTTACATGCCTCAGAGAAAGATTAACTAGTGTTAAAGAATCTGAATAATTTCCTTTTACGTCACCCGTGAAACATAATACAGAAGGCGTCGGTATTAGACTGGAAGCCCATAACACTTTTTTCACGTTATACAATTCAAATCAAGTTACATATTGTATTCCTGTTTATTTACACAGGCAAATCTGGCGGCAAGCTTTTATATCATATAATTTGGATAATGTTATAAGTTGATGGGTTTGATTTAATCTACAGTTTATTTCCTTCTCTTCAAAGCATTTCAATGAAAGCTTTCTTCTACTATTAATTTTTTTATTCCACGTCAGTCTACTTCTGTTGCCAGAACTAATCACAGATACCAGTGAGCGCACTTTCCCAACCATAAATTTTGTTGAATCCTCAGTTGTTTCCGAACATAGAAGAAAACTTGCCTGCCCGCTAATTCGACCACTTCTAAAAGAACACCACCTCAACTACTCACTCCAAAAATTTGTTGTCAGTAAAGCTCTGTATTGTATTCGTTCCGTGGTGAGTATTCTATATTATTTTGTCTGAGTATATCCGTGAATTTTTGTCCCTCACCCGTAATACCAGTGTCCACATTTCATTATGGGGTTCGTGTCTTTCAGTTCTGTTGTACATGTGCATAGCCCGTTTCACTGACTCAATTCGAAGCATAAATTGAGGAACTATATTGTCTAGACCTTTGTCGACAAAGTCAAAATTGTCGTAAGGTGTTAATGTACAAAAAATGTGAATTTGGTGCCCCAATACCCTATGAGCAAATGCTCTTATACAGAATTTTTTTTGACAGTTCTAACAACCATTAAAATTTTGTCATTTTTTGTCATATGAAACAATGTCACCCAATCATGTCAACATTACACTGACTAATCCACTCATCTTGGAATTTTCACAAAATCTGACCAATCAAAAAACAAAGACAGCTTGTATTATCGCGGAAACACCAGCTGTCTTTCAATTTTGATTGGTCTATCAGCATCGTGTTTTCAACGACGTTACCATGGATACGAATCGCAATGCAAAGTTCGACAGTTTGACCAAAAATAATTGTAGCTGCAAATGTCAAAATGAGTCGCTTCGGTGTTACTTCAAACGAAGTAATAAACCAAAATATTGAAAAAAATATACCCAGTAACACAAAAAAATCAAAATCTTATATATGGAGACAATTTATGACGTTCTGTGCGGAACGCAACTACAAATTAGAAGCAGAAAATAGCATCGAAAGATTAGCATTCATTCTAAAAGACTGGGCATTCAATATGCGGAAAATTGATGGTTGTGATTACAAGAAGAGTGCTATTGAAACCGTATGGAACACTCCTGCAAAATTAGTACAAGAAAAATATTTTTGTGGGTATCAGAGATATATTGATCCCTTCAAAGATATAATGTTCCAGGAGGCGAGGGCGACACGAGATAGTAAGAGAAAATTGTTGCAAGCTGAACCCGAAAAAAAGAAAATGAGTTCTGTCGCTATGACTTCAGACGAATATAGAAATATGTGCTCACAATGGGACGAAGACACGCAAGAGGGACTCCAAAAGAATTTTTTCCACAAAGCTGCAGTAGAACTACCTTGGAGAGGTAACGACGCAACTTTTTCCATGTTACATTTTTTTAAGGAAGATACTGACAACAAAGGCTGTTTAACAAACAGAATTGCATATAACCCGATATTCTCCAAAACTCGCCAAGGTGGTGATAAAAGCTGTGCAGATACTAAATGGCTCACTCAAAATTTAAAGAATCCTGGAATGTTCCTGTGAGATATTACCGGAAACTTATATCGAAAAGGGGAATTATTACCAATGACAGACTTTTTCTGACAGGGAATGGCAAGTGGAATGAATAAAATAATAATAATTGGTACGAGAATTGCCCTATTGGTATTGAAACAATATTAAAATGGACAAAATTCTGCAGAAAAGATAGAATCAGACACTAAAACACTAAAAATAACAAATCACTCTAATCGTGCCACTGCAGTTAGTCAGTTACTACAATCCGGTCATACTATTCAATTTTTTTACAATTGCACCATTTATAATAATTATAGTCGAGAATAATGTGTTCATAAAAAATTATTGATTGTTATAGGTAACAAATTATAATTAAAACAAATTGTTTATAGTTAAAATAAATATTTCATGATTATAATTAAATTTGAATTATTTATTATTATTAAATTTCTTCCTCTCATCCTGCCGAATTTTTTTTTTTCACCTTTCACTTTGTTCGTGAAATAGTCTAATAAAATACCACTCGTGATTGAATTTATCTTATGAGTCTGTATTTCATTTCTGAACTCAACTGAGTTGCTTTAAGAAAACACCACTCGTCCTGCGGACTCGTGGTGTTTTCAAGCAACTCAGTTTCGCTTAGAAATAAATCGACAGACTTATTGCGAAAATCCAGTCACTAGTGGTATTACTAGTGACTATTCCACGCACCTTGGAATGTTCACAAAATCTGACCAATCAAAAACCATAGACTGCTTGTATTATCTCGAAAACACCAGCTGTCTTTCAATTCTGATTGGTCTATCAGCATCTTGTTTTCAACAACGTAACCATGGATACGGATCGCAATGCAAAGTTTGACAGTTTGGCCAAAAATGATTGTAGCTGCAAACGTCAAAATGAGTCGCTTCGGTGCTACTTCAAACGCAGTAATAAACCAAAATATTGAAAACAATATACCCAGTAACACAAAGAAATCAAAATCTTATATATGGAGACAATTTATGACGTTCTGTGCGGAACGCAACTACGAATTAGATGGAGAAAATAGCAACGAAAGATTAGCATTCATTCTAAAAGACTGGCCATTCAATATGCGGAAAATTGATGGTAGTGATTACAAAGAGAGTGTTATCAAAACCGTATGGAACACTACCGCAAAATTTGTACTAGAAAAATATTTTTGTGAGTATCAGAGACATATTGATCCCCACAAAGATATAATGTTCAAGAAGGCGTGGGCGGCTCGAGATGGTAAGAGAAAATTGTTGCAAGCTGTACCCGCAAAAAAGAAAATGAGTTCTGTCTCTATGACTTCAGACGAATAAAAAAATGTGTGCTTACAATGGGACGAAGACACGGCAGAGGGACTAAAAAAAAAGTTTTTCTACATAGCTGCAGTAGAACTAGCTTGGAGAGGTAACGATGCAACTTTTTCCATGTTACATTTTGTTAACCTTCCGGAACACGCACCTGATCTGAGAGATCAACCATTCATGTTTATCGTGATATCTCGTAATTGAACTTCGGTTACGATCGCTCATTCTCGGTAGCTGTAGTGAACAATGCGTTGTGCTTAGACGTTGAATTTGTTAGTTCTAACTCGTTGTTGGTAAAAGCTGGGTGACAAAGTGATCTCAGAGATACAGTGCGTGTGCTGGTGTATGTAAAATTATTCTGATTGACGCAAGGTGTAACCAGTCTGGTTAGTTTAATTTTTGAATAATTTCAAATATGATGAATGTAGCTGGCATTATTAGTCAAATAATATTTTAAGGAAACTATGAGGAGGACCAGTACATGTAACGGAGATTATTTTTAGAAAAACTCTCATTTCAACTTCTAGAAGAGCATCTACAACTAAGAGCCAAGAACGTTAATGTACCAAAACAAATACGGGAACGAATAAAAGAAATATTGAAAATTGAAGATCCTGAACCTGATCATGCAGTGGGAAGAGAAAATAAAAGGGGGAGCTGTACAGAATACAGTAAACGTAGGCTGTCACGGTATTCTTGCTATAAATGTAGAAGTTATTTGTGTTTGGAACACTCTCTCATTGTGTGCAAAAATTGTTCTCAATAAGAAACAATGTTCAGTTTTATAAAGACTAGGTTTAATGATACTGTTTTTAATTTTGATTTTCATATAAACTTTAGAGAAGCTCCCATTACTTTGACAACTTAAGAATATATTTTTTAATATTAAAACCTTAAGTAAGAAGTGTTGTTTTTTACTGACATTTATGTAAAAATACATTGTAGCCTATTTCTGTTTCTTATTTTGTGTTTATGATAATTACTATCTAAAATGATCTGACAGATACAGTGCGTGTGCCCGTGTACGAAAAAGGGTGCGTGTTCCGGAAGGTTAAGGAAAAAACTGACAACAAAGGCCGTTCAACAAACATAATTGCATATAACCCAATATCCTCCAAAACCCGCCAAGGTGGTGATAAAAACTGTGCAGATACCAAATGGCTTACTAAAAATTTGAAAAATCCAGAAATGTGTCCTGTGAGATTATACCGGAACTCATATCGATGAAGGGAATCATCACCAATAACAGACTTTTTCTCACAGTAAATGGCAAGTGGAATAAATATAATAATAATAATTGGTAAAAGAATTGCCCTATTGGTATTATTGCCCCTGGTCCTTTCCCCTCCCGAGCACGAGACCGCGCCTTCACAAACACACATCCCAAACACTCAAACTCGAATTGAACCACCACATCAGTCATAAATCATCAAATACTCACATCTCAAACAACCCTCACAAACACATACACACAAAAAACAGAACTAAATAATAAACTACCCTCACAATTGTACATAATACCTATAGCATTTTTTGAAATAGGTTTTTTATATTTATTTTCCTGTTTTTTTTCTAACAGACATACTCGTAACAATTTCAATTAAAACCATGGGAATTATCAAGATAAAAACCATTGAGAAGCTCTCATAACCATTCGGAGTAGAGCAACGATAGAAATTATCATAAAAAACCCATTCCTAGTACCTTTGTGTCTATATCTGCCAACACCAGCAGGACCATTTCCTTCGCTCCTGACAAGGATAGCAAGCTGGATGGATCATCCCCCTAGAAGAACAATACTTCATATATATATATATATATATATATATATATATATATATATATATATATATATATATATATATATATATATATATATATATATATATATATATATATATATATATATATATATATATTGTTTGTTCCTTTTACTTTTTTAAATACTCTTTCACCTGTATTCTTTTACCTTATCCCAGCTCAGTCGGTACGCCTATGGAAACATCTCTCTCCAAGCAAGATTCAGTGGTGCCATCTAGTTGTTTTGTTCCAAGTCAATATACTATTTTGTGGAAATATATGTTGTAATATGATCAATATGATCAAAAGATGAAACATGAGTCCAGAATATAGTCAAATGATCTTTTTTTTATTCAAATCGAATCCTTAAATATACCTAGCCTGCGAAATCTATCTCAATTTCAATATTTTCATCAACCATTGAAATAGAAATGTCAAAACCTTCGCTCATGCGCAATGAAATAACTAGTAAATATTAATAATTGCGGGTAATGCTAAGTTTATAGCATGAATAAGAAATAACATTCAAATCAGTGGATAAAAGTGATCAAGAGTACCCGAAAGAAATGTCTGACACGAATATGCTCACTTTGTTTAGTTTTGGGTAGAAAAGTACCCGTTATTCGTCTCTCTGAAGAGAGACACGTGTTTCGGGCTCTCGGCCATCATCAGTACGGTGAAGAAGTGCAAGGATGAACAGCACTTGGTAGAAAATGACAAATCAATGCAGAAAATAAACAGAAGCCAGCCGCACATTTGTGCTTTCGATTAGCAGACCCTGCAATCCAGGGCAACAACCAATGTCACCACGGAGGCAACTATAGCTACCTGCGTGACATCCGAGTCCAGGATTATAGAGATGAAAGGGAGCAATATCGAGGGGAATGTTGAACAAAATGGAAGAAATTCAATGGACATAGTGATGAATTATTCAATATATATTCAAAGAATAACTTTTATTTTATACTCTGAAATACATCAGGTTATGACTTATTTTGAAATACATGTCAGGAAAATTGACTTATTTACACATATTGTTTTTATAACTAAACAATCAACTATTATCAGCACACACTGGATACAATATATAAGAGAACGCTTTCATTAAATTTACTCTCAACACTCCCCTTTAAATTTACATTAAAGCCTTCGAAAAATCAAAATAAAATGGCTCTCACGACCAAAGATACAAAATATTTAAACACATTATCTGTCAATAGTCATGTCAGTTAAAATATATTTTCTCAAATTTTCAAAGGTGCTTGCGTTCAAAGATTTTGTGAAAATATCAGCTAACTGACATTCGGACGGACAATATTCCAAATCAAAGTCATGTTCGATAACCTTTTCGTTTATAAATTTGAAACGAACATCAATATGCTTCGATCTTTTAGAATCACAACCGGTTTTAATCATATGTATTGCACTTTGATTATCAAGCTTGAAACACACTTTGAGATCTTCATTTGTGAGCTCTTTGAAAAGATTCTTTAGAAAAAGTACTTCTTTCACACATTCGCTCGCTGCAATAAACTCTGATTCGGCTGTACTCAAAGAGACAATCGGTTGATGCCTTGTTCCCCATGTCACAGGTCCACCAGCAAAAAATATGACAAAGCCGCTTGTACTTCGACGAGTTTTGGAATCATTTGCATAATCAGCATCGCTATATGCTTCTAATAAATGTGGGTTTCCGTTAGCGCAATAATCGATGGATAAGTTTTGCGTGCCTTGAAGATATCTTAAAATCCTCTTGATTTTAGTAACATCATTTTCAGTTGGATTCTCCATGTTTCTTGATGCAATATTTACAGCAAAACTTATGTCTGGTTGGGTGCGGTTGGATAAATACAAAAAATAAATACAACTCCCTACTGCTTCTCTGTATGGAAATTTCATGTCAGTTCTGTCATCACTTGCCAACATGTCACTGTTACTGTTACAAGTCACCGACGGAGTTTTTACTGATTAAGATTCTGTCATTTGAAATTTATTCAATACTTCCTTGATATACGATTTTTGATGAAGACCGATTGAATTTTTCAGATGTAGTATTTCCAGGCCAATGAATGTTTTAGGTTTTTCCTCAATTGTTATTTCGAATTCTTTTTGTAGTTCTTTCAGTAGACGATTTATGTCGGTTTCTTCATTTCCAATAATAAGTCCATCGTCCACATAAATGGCTAAAAAAATATTGTTTTCCTGATTTCTGAACACGGACTTGTCAGTTTTCAGCTGATTCAGTCCTTTCTTCTTGAGGAACTCCACCAATCTTATATTCCAGTTCAGAGGTGCCTGTTTTAGTCCATAGAGAGACTTCTTTAATAGACAGACATTTCCACATTCTTCTTCAAAACCTTCTGGAAGCTTCATATACAGGTTTTCATCCAAATGTCCATAGAGAAAAGCTGTTTTCACGTCAAACTGCTTGATAATTTTATTTGTAGATTTTGGGTAAGCAAAAAGCATCCTCAATTTTGTTATTGAGACCACAGGGCTGAAAGTCTCATCATAGTCAGAACCTTGTACCTGCTCAAAACCTCGAGCAACTAAACGTGCTTTAAATTTTCCTCCATCTTTTATGCGAAATACCCATTCACTTGACAGAAGTTTCTTGTCTGTAACGTCACTTTCCGGAATGAATTCGAAGACTTTATTTCTCTTCAAAGACATTTTCTCATGGTAAATATTTAGTTACATCACTCATGCACTCCGAATATGGGGAAAACACTTTTCTTACGTGTTTTTGCCTCTTGAACACGAATCCGGAAGAAAAATGCGGCGGTCTCATACCGTTTCAGAGTTATATAGGTTTTTCAACTGAAACTAACCTCAAATTCAAGCACCGCTTTCTCGCACAAAAATCACTCAAAATGCCTCCTTCTTATTACCAGCATAAACAATACACCCTTAATCACTTATTTCCGGCACAAATTTGCACAAAATATCGACGTTTTCATCGAAAAAATCATATTTCTTACACCGTTGCATATGAACAATTTTCGTTCATTTGACAGGAGAAGTTCAGTAACTCTGCCTGATTTTTTCATGTTGGCAATAAGTGAAGCACCGCCAAATTGTTGAAATGGTTGGAAAAAACAATTGCACACATAGATGAAGGAGAAACTTTTGCTCACATTTGAATTCGAAAAGTTGGCGGTGCTTCACTTATTGCCAACATGAAAAAATCGGGCAGAGTTACTAAACTTCTCCTGTCAAATGAACGAAAATTGTTCATATGCAACGGTGTAAGAAATATGATTTTTTCGATAGAAACGTCGATATTTTGTGCAAATTTGTGCCGAAAATAAGTGATTAAGGGTGTATTGTTCATGCTGGTAATAAGAAGGAGGCATTTTGAGTGATTTTTGTGCGAGAAAACGGTGCTTGAATTTGAGGTTAGTTTCAGTTGAAAAACCTATATAACTCTGAAACGGTATGAGACCGCCGCATTTTTCTCCCGGATTTGTGTTCAGGAGGCAAAAACACGTAAGAAAAAAGTTTTCCCCATATTCGGAGTGCATGAGTGATGTTACTAAATATTTACCCTTCCAAAATTTCTGTTTCTGTAGTTTGTCTTTCTATCTCCCTTTCTTCAACATTTTCACTTTTTTGCATACTTTTTTCTTTCGGAATTTCTTGATTTTTCAAAATGACAAAATTGTTTTTTCTTGACTGGCATTCTTTCGTTTTCTTCATAAAAATCACATCTCTGGCTATCTTTATCCTCCTCTTCTCAGGATCCCAAAGTCTGTAACCATTTGGGGCATATCCGATGAATACTAGTTCTTCACTTCGTGTATCTAACTTTTTAGTATATCCTAATATTTTGGCAAATGCATCACATCCAGAAATTTGTAACTGGGATAAATTCGGTCTCCTACCCGTCCATTTTTCAGTTGGTATTTTATCTACAGCATGTGAAGGACTTCTATTCAATATATAGACAGCCGTTCTGGCTGCTTCTCCCCATAACTCTGATTCCATATTGGATTCGAAGAGTATAGCTCTTATTTTCTCTTGAATGGTTCTATTGAGACGCTCAGCTTTACCATTGAGTTGTGGTGTGAAACTGATCGAATAGTCTAGAATTATTCCACGATTTTTACACCAACTCTTGAAGTTATTGCTTGAATACTCCCCTTCATTGTCACAACGGAATTTGGATACTCTGAGGTTGAAATGGACTTCTACTTCTTGAACATACTGTTTTATGTACTCTTCGGTTTCATTTTCAGTTTCTAAGAGATAAATCATCGTGAAATGAGTGAAATCATCAAGGAGAGAAAGAATATATCGTTTTCCGTCCCAGGTTTTAGGTGTGATAGGTCCACAGATGTCAGAATGTATAATTTGCAACGGTCTTCCAGCTCAAAATCTTTCCGTTTGGAAAGGAAATCTGGTTTGCTTCGCTTCAACATAAATTTCACAAGGCTGATTCAACGTGTCTACATCTTGCTCGGTGATATTGAGACCATCCACTAGCGGAAGTAGTTTCTTCATGTTGGTTATTCCCAAATGTCCCAGTTTTATATGGAGATCTTCCGCTTCATTTTTACTCTCAATCATGTGAACTTCTTGGGGTTTCTGATTTATGTCAACAGCAAATAAACCATTTTCTAGTTTTTCACCGACTATTACTTCTTCATCATTCTTACTTATTATCACCTTATTTTCTTTGAATAGAACTTCTCCTCCGTTCTCTGTGATACGATTAACTGACAATAAGTTTTTCGACAATTCGGGAATATAATGAACGTCATTCAGAATACAGTTTTTTCCACTGACACTGCCAATTTCTGTTGACCTCATTGATTCTGTTTTCTTTGCAACTCCAAAAGTAGATGTTTCTGTTTTTGAATTCTGGAGTATGGTATTATCATTGATTAGATGGAAAGTTGTAGCAGAATCTACTATGAACATGTCCTTGGAGCTTTTGAGATCATTACATGCCAAAAAAGCTACTCTGTCAGGTTCATTGGTTTTAACTTGTTTATGGTTCTTGTTTCTGAAGTAACAATTTCTTTCCTCGTGGTTGTTTTTCTTGCAGAACATGCATCGAAATTGTTGTTTTCTATTTGGACAAAACTTGGCAAAATGAGATTTTTCATTACAAATATAACACTTTTTCGATGAACCTTCTCTATTTTTAGGAATGAAGTTGGATCTATTGTTGAACTTCTGAACAGTTTTGAATGCAACGGGTTCTGGTTCAGCTTGACATTTTATTTTCGCTTCCTCTGCTAACAATCGTGATATCAAGTTCGACGAAGTTTTATCTGAAACAGCAGTTGACTCCCAGGCAGTACTGAAGTATTTGTATTGTTCTGGTAAACTGGCCAATATTTTCGACATTATCATTGCATCGTCAATTTTTGTGCCTAACGAAGTCAATTTATATGCAAGGTTTTGCATATGACTAACATGGTTCGAGATATCTGAGCCTTTTGGTAACTACAGGAAAAGAATTCTTGGAGAAGATTACATTTTTGCTGCTCCGTATCTCGTTCATAAATACTTCCAAGTTTATCAAACATTTCTTTGCTAGTTTTGCAATGGATAATGTGCATTAGAACCTTCCTATCGATGGTTGTTATTATGGATTTTTGAGCTCGTGCATCTTTTTGTATCCACTCTGCCTTCTCTTCTTCTTTGATTGACGGTAGGGTTTTGGTACCGTTTACAATTTCATATACACCTTGAGCTTTGAAGAACACTTCTAACTAACACTGAAAATCCTTCTGCATCGATCAATTTCTCAATATTGATGTCTTCTAATTTAGACATTACTCTTGAGAAACTTGGTAACTTGGTTTTATTTCTTTGGTTTTTACTTTCTTGTCTTATCTCCGTGTGGTTTTTATTTATCTGAGGTCTATGCCGCAGAGCCTGATGAATTATTCTATATATATTCAAAGAATAACTTTTATTTTATATTCTGAAATACATCAGGTTATGACTTATTTTGAAATACATGTCAGGAAAATTGACTCATTTACACATATTGTTTTTATAACTAAACTATCAACTATTATCAGCACACACTGCATACAATATATAAGAGAAGGCTTTCATTAAATTTACTCTCAACACATAGCCCTCAAAGAGAAGTGTTCACCGTAGACACGTGTTTCGGGCTCTCGGCCCTCATCAGTTCGGTGAAGAAGTGCAAGGATGAACAACACTTGGTAGAAAATGACTAATCAAGTGTTGTTTATCCTTGCACTCTCTAGTACTGATGAGGGCCAAGCAAACTGCTAGTTACCTCTTTAGAACTATTCATTAATTCTCTTTCATTTTGTTTAACAGTCCCCTCGATATTGCTCCCTTCCATCTAAATATATATATATATATATATATATATATATATATATATATATATATATATATATTGAGAGTTGTAAATAGAAATAGTTGGATACGTTTTATATTCATGTGTAAATAGTGACCAATGGATATTTTTGGATTGGATTGGTACCATTGAAAAAGTTTAAAATTTAAATTGAATTCAAGTGAAAATATCAATTTTGGAGAATAAATAGAATCATAATGATATCGTTGAATAATCACAGCGTGCCGATATTTATAAAAATATTGAATATGGGTCTTCTTGAAAAAAATTCACAAACTGATCGTTAATATAGAATAGTCAATAGTAGGAGATTTAAGCCGGTTCTGGCTCTCCCCTCACCACTATGACGTCACGTGTGACCTTGAATAGTTGCAGGTGTGCAATGTGTGTGTGTTTGACCTTGAGATTTGACTTTGAGATTTGTCATTGAGTTTTGACATTGGGTTTGGTCGACTTTGAGATTCGACTACAGTTTTGACCTTGAATATGACCTTGAGATTCATAACATTAAGTTTTGAGTTTGAGATTTGACCTTGAGTTTTGATGTTGGGATTGTTTCGGCAACCTTAAGATTTAATCTCGATGTTTGTTTGACCTTGACTAAAGTTGTGGTGTAGGCATACATATTCTGTGTAGTCATGACCTTCATGAATCCTTGTACTCTCCAAGCGAGGAGGGCGTTTGTCCTGTGAGAGAGCTAAGAGTGAACTGCGAGTATTGATGAGTGCGTTGAATATCAAGAGAATCTCCTCAAAATCCATACAGATTGCGCATCGCATCGGACTTGTTGTATGGTGGGGGTATTTCACTGAAATATTCCAGGAGAAGAGTATTTCGAATCAGTGTCTCCTCCAGTGAGCTATTGAAAACAAGTCGGTGAAATGTATTCGTGTGATTGTGGTAGAGCTTTCACCCGTAATGATAATCTTCGTCGACATCAACGGGAAACTTGCCAGGGAGGTCCTTCAGTGAAACGAGTTAAATTGAACAATGGCGATGACTCACCACCTGCACCACTCTATACATGTAATTGTTGTAATGTGACATTTCCATATTGTCAAGTCAACTCCCACAATAGAACACTCGCACACAGGACGAATTCATGTGTTCACTTGGGAGGTGGTGTACACCTCATTAAAAATGCATTCAAGTGTCGCATTTCCAGCTACAGAGTATCTAGTGAGAATATGTATACAGAGTATGCACCTTTTTTCAACGATGGTAAGCCCAAAGTACTCGAGTTATTGGAAAAAAACATCAAACTACACAACTCCATCAAGGTCAACATGGAAGTATTTGGAAGTTATGTCATTCAAACACAGGAATTGACAGATATAAAATCATTCAATTCCCCTAATCGTATAGCAGATCGATCAACTGATTTGAATGGATTATTTGATGCGTTTCGTGACATTATAATTTCCCAAAGTACGAAGTTTGAGGAGCGTGATTCAGGTTTGTAGTTATAATTGTTGCAAATGATGAAAGGTTTAATAAAAGTAATTTTTCAGGATGGAGTTGCGAGAAAATTATGTTCCTTGAGGTGAACATAAACAAATACAGTCCACTTGGCGGATCATCATACATGAAATTCCCGAATTCATTGGAGAAGAAAAGGTTGTAACATAAAAATGAAGACCAATGCTGCTTTGCATGGGCCGTGACATCTGCATTATTCCCCACTAATAATAATGTATCGGAGGTGTCATCCTATCCACATTATGAGACTGTCTTGAATGTAACAGGTATGGATTTTCCAGTAAAATTACGTGATATAAAAATGTTTGAGTATTTGAATGATATTTCAGTCAATGTTTATGGTTTGGAATCTAAGATTGAGAATAAGAGAGTCAAATATGAGGTGATTGGGCCCTTGCGATACTCTCAGAGAAAACTCAGAAGACATGTCAATTTATTGCTTATCACAGATGAGGTGGGAAATAGTCATTATTGTTGGATAAAAGATCTTTCAAGATTGGTGTCAAGTCAAATTTCAGCTCATGAACACAAAAAATATTTCTGTGATGGATGTTTATTGTACTTTTCGAATGAGCGATTACTATTGCGTCACCAGATGCATGATTGTAATCATGTATGTACAACAGTGCCGCAAACTGATTTCAGAATAAATAAATTTGGGAAAATGGTTGCCGGTAATACATTAATGTTTGAAAATTTCGAAAGACAAATGAATGTACCTTTTGTAGTATATGCAGATTTCTCAAGAATATGGCATGAATTCCGAAAGTAGATTGGATTATTTAATCGCATTATTGAGTGCAGAAATAGCTGAATAATATCATTCGCAATACTCAAATTAACTGGAAAATGCATAGTTGAGTTGTTAAAATAATTAATATATATATAGCATTGACATAAGTAATGAGAAAATAAAAGTATTGAGGTATACTATTGTGTTTTATTTTGAATAGAAGTAGTGAATCCTCAAAATAATTCAATATTCAATCTGCGTCTGCGAATCAGAAGTTTGTGCAATTATCGCTTCACGGATGCAAAAAAACGAATAAAATTTATTCCAGAGATCGCAGATTAATTTTTTCTTTCGCGATCGCCGAAACTACTCCGCGAAACCGGAACCGCGAAACCGGTTTTTTACACGGGGTAAAAAGCCGCGGTCTAAAAAAAATCAACAAGACCGCGGAGCGGTCTTGGCGCCGCGTAGCGGTGCGTGCCAAGACCGCTCCGCGGTCTTGGCTCCGTAGTCTACCAAAAAAATTGCGCCGCTGCGCGGAGACAAGACCGCTCCGCGGTCGAACGAAAAATTGTGTTGGAGGCTTATATATCTTTAGATCTTTGTCACAATGATCAGTGTGGATTTATCCATGTTAGTGGAAAGATGAGTAATGTTATAGATAAATTTGGTCGCAAGAGGAAATGTAATCATACTTCAATCATACATAGACCTACTGGTGTTGGTTTAAAGCACACACAAGATGGAGACTATGATATGCAGGGCAAACGATTGAGGAATGTTGGTGATCCAATTGATGCGAGCGATTGTGTAACCCTCACATATCTCGACAATCAAATAACAGACACGAAGGAAGTTACTCTTGCTGCTGTACAAGCATCCGTTCAATCAGCAGTGGACATTGTATTAAAAGAATTGAAGCGTTGGAAAAGAAAAATTCATCCACTCATGGAAGGACATCTGATCAAGCATTATTGCATGTTCCCACCACCTGGTTGCCAACCCAACATGTGATTGAAGATCCTCAGTATATGTAAAAATATATGATGTAGTTAAAAAATCTGTTTTCTTGTGTGTTATTTGAAAGAAATAAAATTGGAAAAGATGCTTAATTGTGTGTTTCATTTAGAATTTGATGGAATATACTCAAAGTTTGAGTGACAACTTTCAGAACATTAATCGATATTTCATCACACCAGATAGAAAAATGCCATAGGAAATAAATTACAAGTCAACTATCTTAGCAGCTGAATATCAGCAATATTTGTAGCTAATGATCTGTAAGAAAAAATATTAGTGATATTTATATATTTTCCCAAATATGATACTAAAAAGACTTCATAAAGCCGAAGATGAGCGCCAGCACGCACCATCCTGTGTGACCAACCAAATAACCAATTATTCATATGTACACTCCAATCAGCTTTATGAAGTCTAGGAAAA